>LPNX010153943.1:435817-450810 GCA_001517045.1 Pseudotsuga menziesii
TGCTCCTCCCAAATACGCGTTGTGTGATGAGTTGGGCCATGTGACTCACCTATGCCCTCAGTTACCGGCGTTACAGGAATACATGCAACTGCTTGACGACGACCCCACTATCCCGGTTGTCCATCTAGATTCATCCCCTAAGCCTCGAGACAAATCCCTGCGCACTAACCCCTCCTGTGCCCTATGCGATGTTTACGGGAATTACTCCCATCATTGTCCCGATCTCCCCGAGTACAGAGCAGCTCTCTTTGAAATGAACAATCTGGATCTTGAGACGGCACCACCCACCATTGTGGAGATCCACCCCCCAGACCCTTCCTCTTCCGAAGAGGTTAATACCATTTATATGATCTGTTCCACCACTACCCCTTCGTCAACCAATTTGACGACACAAACATTCCGTTTGGATGAGGAGATTCTCGAGGCTCTCACTACCCCGGATTATTCTTGGGATGACATGCACCATCGTTCCTACTTCCTCCCAGATGAATCTTCCTCTAACACTGCTACCCAATTTGCAGTTGAATCCAAAGACTTCCTTCCCCCCAAGGTCGACTGGTTCAAGGACCCTATTCCTACTCCTGACGCCTTCGAAGAGGGTAACATGGCCAACATCTCACCTGTCATCCAAATTGATATCGCTGCCCCCGGAGGCACCCCCATACTCATCGCTTTAGGAGCATCTTGCACTGAGCAGGAGATTGAGGAATACAAAACACTCTTCAAAGAATTCCGTGATGTCTTTGCCTGGTCCTATACCGAAATGCCTGGTCTTGACCATGCCATTATAGAGCACCACATTGACACATGGCCTGATGTACCCCCTGTTCGTCAGAAACAGCGTCCCATTCATCCCTCAAAACTGCCAGCTGTCAAAACAGAGATTGAGAAACTTCGCACGGCAGGATTCATTTATCCTATTGCCTATACCACCTGGGTTTCAAACCCTGTTCCTGTCAACAAGAAACAAGGCACCCTTAGAGTATGCACTGACTTCTGAGACTTAAACCGCGCCTGTCCCAAAGACAATTTCCCTACGCCATTTATTGACTAGCTCATTGATGCGTGTGTGGGGCATGAAGTCCTCTCGTTCATGGACGGTTTTTCCGGATACAATCAGATCCAAATCCGAAAGGAAGACCAGTACAAAACCGCTTTTACTACCCCATGGGGAACCTTTTCCTATCGCGTCATGCCTTTTGGCCTAAAAAATGCTGGTGCCACATTCCAGCGGGCCATGACCTATTGCTTTCATGATTTGGTCCATATCCTGCTTGTCTACCTTGATGACCTTACAGCTCGTTCCCGAAAATGATCAGACCACCTTAATGACCTTCGGCAAGTTTTTCTGCGTTGTCGCAAATATCAGATCCGCTTGAACCCACACAAGTGGGTATTTTGCGTTTCGGCAGGCCGATTGTTAGGTTTCATTATTTCCCAGAAAGGAATTATTGTTGATCCCCTGAAAGTCCAAGCCATCTTAGACCTTCCCTCTCCTCGAACGCTACGACAACTCCAAAGTCTGCAAGGGCGATCCAATTTTCTTCGACGCTTCGTTCCTGATTACGCCACAACCGTTCACGGTTTCTTGCGCCTGCTCCGTACCCACATACCCTTTGTCTGGGACGAGCAAGCAGAAGCTCCATTCGAAGCCCTCAAGAAAGCTCTCACACAATCCCCCTTGATCTCCCCTCCGTATTTCTCTCAGGACTTCATCCTCTACGTCTCGGCATCTGAGCATGCTGTGTCCGGAGTCTTGGTTCAAGAAGACACCTCACGCCAAGAGCATGTCATTTACTATGTCATCCAGACCTTGTCCGGCCCACCCCTACGTTACCCACATGAGGAGAGACTAGCCCTAGCAGTGGTATTTTCCATCCAAAAATTGCGACACTACATTTTACTTAGTCATACCACAGTCGTCGCCGACTCTAACCCCATGGTATATCTCTTAAACCGGCGTCTCCCGCAAGGTCGTGTGGCTAAATGGGTCATTATCCTCCAGGAATATGCCATCACATTCCGAACACCTAAGAGCACTAAAACCCTTGCACTTTCCCAGCTCATCACTGATCTCCCTTCCTTCATCCCGGCCCCACCTATCTCCGAGGAGTTACCCGATAATCACTTGTTCACTATCTCGTCTGATGACCGGTGGTACGGTGATATATTGTTATACCTGCGGACGCAGAAGTTCCGACCCACAGTCACTCGTAATGGACGTCGTCGTATCCATCATCAGGCCTCTCGCTACCTCCTCCTCGGAGATGTCCTTTACCGGCGCGGAGTCGACACAATTTTGCGTCGTTGCCTTACACACGAGGAAGCTGAACAGGTCCTTAATGATTTTCATAGCGGTGCCTGCGGCGGCCATTTCTCAGGGATGGCCACTGCCCAAAAGGTCGTCCGCGCCAGATACTTCTGGCCCACACTTTTCACCGAATGCATCACTGCGGTCAAGCATTGCCATAACTGCCAACTTTTTGCCCCCAAGGCCTGGACACCACCTGCTCCGTTACACCCAGTCGTCATCGTTGGTCCCTTTTGTAAGTGGGCCATCGACTTCATGGAGTGTAGACCCCCATCTGCGAACGGCCATAAGTACATCATTGTCGCCGTCGATTACTTCACCAAATGGGTGGAAGCCATGCCCACTTTCAATTGTACCACTGACACCGCTGCCCGTTTCTTTTTCAACCATGTTATCACTCACTTCGGGGTCCCTAAACAGTTGGTCTCAGACCATGGATCACACTTTGAAGATTCCATTTGGCACGAGTTATCCAATCTCCTCAAGTTTGAACACCAATTCTCCTCTGCTTACTACCCTCAAGGGAACGGTCAAGTAGAAGATGTTAACAAAATCCTGAAAACCATACTCCAACGCACCGTTGACCAGCATAAGTCTAATTGGCACCATATACTATTCCCTTCCTTATGGGCTTACCGTACCTCCACCAAGACCGCCACTGGTTTTACCCCGTTTCATTTAGTTCACGGTGTAGAATCTGTCCTCCCCATTGAGTGTCAGAGACCTGCCTTGCATATCGCCGTTGAGCTTCTCCCCGATACCTCCCCCCTAGAGCAAGGTCTGTTGTCCCTCGAACAAGCCGATGAAGATCGTCGTGCCACTCTTCAGAATATCGAAGCTGCCAAAAACCGCTACAAAGCCAATTATGACAAACACGTTCACCCTCGAACTTTCCATGAAGGGGACCTCGTCCTCGCCTATGACCAAGCCCATGACAAAATCGGTAAAGGAAAGTTTGAGTCCATGTGGCAAGGCCCTTACATCGTGCAGACTTGCCTCGGAAAGGGGGCATACATTTTAGCTGACTCTGAAGGCCACCCTTTCCACAACCCCCATAATGGGTTGTATCTTAAACGTTTTTACCCATAACTGAAACCGCGACCTCATTGGTCCGCATTGTACAGTTTGCTCTCTTTTTTGTTTTTTACCATCTTTACCATAATCTGACATTCATCATTCTTGTTGCATGCCCACAGATGGACCATCTTCCAACTCATTACACTGGCTTCCCTGATGGCGCAAGCCGCTGGTCTCCCAACCTGGCTTCTGCAGCGTGCGTCTTATATTCCCCGTCCAACGAATTGATTCACCTTGACGGAATATGTATAGGTGCCGCTACCAATAACCAGGCGGAATATGATGCTGTGACCGGTCTCCTGATTGCTGCCCTCCAAATGGGTATATGTCACCTTCATGTGTTCTTAGACTCCTAGCTACTTGTCTCCCAGCTCAACAATTGCTACCAGGTACGTGATCCCTGCCTCTTTAGAAAATTCCTGTGTACAAAACAACTTAGCCGATAGTTTGAATCCATCACATTCACACATGTCCCAAGAGCTCAAAATAGTGTCGCAGATCAAATGGCCAATAACATCCTAGATTGGCATATCAATCACACCATGTAACACCTCCATCATGCATCATTATCCCATAGCATCCCATCCAAATATATATAAAAAACCAAAAAGACTGCATTGCATCAACATTTGCATCCATGTACATCAACCATAAAACCACATTTATATCCAGGGGGCATCCACGTGCCCAACATCCTGGACTACTTGCATCCACATGCAATACACACATAACACATCATCAAGCGCATCCACGTGCGTAAAAATGCTAAAACATCATAAAAAAGGTGCATCCATGTGCATATATATATATATCAAAAAATACATGAGCTATACATGTCCTGAGTATCCCTGTACTCAGCTATACAAAAAACATATGTACATCCCTAAAAGGATCATAAGGTACAGGCCGTAGCTACAAAACTCGGGGGGAGTCCCCTGCACTCCCTAATGAGAGTCGTACCCTGCATCACTATCAGTATCCGCTGCCTCTGACTCCTCCCCCTGCTCCTCCTCCGGCGAGTCCTCATCTCGTCTGGGCTCCTGTGCCCATGCCCTGTCTGCCAATATGGCCACCCGGATCGCAATCGATCTGAAATCCTGAGGTGCCCTCAAGCACTCCTGAATCACGACCGGATCAATGTCCCGCCACCCCTCGTCAGTCACCCCCACCAGCAACCGGTCTAGAAGCACTCGTACGGACTCCAGTGTCCCCTCTGCATCTCGGCGACGCACCTCCCCCCGCCCAGGCAGAGCTGGAACGGCCACAATCCCTCTCCGCGCCACATACCCTGGCGGCGTCCTCGGGCCCACATCTGCAGATCAACCATTTGTCAATAGCAATATATCAAACGACTATCATACATAAACTTGACAATGCAATTAAAATATACGTACCATCTGGCCCCCATGCCTGTCCCGGAGGCCGTGGTGCCTCTGGATCTCCCGTATAGTCCATATCTCTATATGGATAGTCGTCCAGGGTCAACAGTAGCTGGAGCCACTGCAGGTACAACTCCTGGGTAAAGTATCTCCCAACATCACCGCCACCACGGCGACGCATCATCTCACCCCACCGCACCATCCGCGGCTCCTGCACGCCTCCTGCTCTGATCGGCACCCGCGGCCACAGTGTGGGTACCCGCTCCATGAAAAACGCGCATAAAAATGAACCATAGCAGAACCCCTTGCCATATTCCTTCGCCGCGGTCAGCTGCCGCTGCATGCAGGTCAGGAACATCTGGCCCCAAGCATAATACACCCCACCCAGTACCCACTCCACAATCTGCATCTGGCCCCCAGACACCTTCTCCGGTGACTGGGATCCCAGGACCTGCACCACACATGCTGTCATGGCCCTCACCGCTGGCTCCCGTAAGTCCCTTACCAAGAGTGCATTCCTATGCACCTGAGCCTCTGCCCCACAGAACTGCTCTAGCATATCATCCATATCGATGTCCCTAGACACCCGCGGCTGAGTATCCGCCACCCTACCTAGACAGGGCAGCCCCGTCAAGAAGTACACATCAATTAGGGTGAGGTCCACCCTCTCACCCTACACTCAGAACGCCTAGATGTCTGGCTCCCAGAAACTAACCAGGCGGTTCAGCAGTAATGCCACTGACCGAATCATAGGTACCTGTGCGAACTTCAATAGTCCGAACAGCCCCAGCATCAACCGCACCCGACGGTCCTCTCGGACGATGGTCATAATATCATCTGGTATCTCCCGCTCCCTCCATAGCACATGCGGCATCCTGTTAACCACACAACGAAGTCTCATCAAACTCATGTCAAACTAATAGACCTTCCCACTCATCCAAAAAACTGGAATAGCTCGGTCCCCAACCGCGGCTGTCAGGCCTACAGTCGCGGTCTCCAACCGCGAGTGTCAAGCCTACAGCCGCGGTCTCCGACCGCGGCTGTCAGGCCTACAACCGCGGTCTCCGACCACGGCTATACGGCCTAAACCCGTGGTCCCCAACCATGACTGTCCCATCTAAACCTGCAATCTGAGACCACAGTTTCGACCTTCTAACCCGCGGTCCACCCCACGTGGACCGTACAAACAAACCCTGGGACCCACTACCCGCCCCCCAGACCCAAACAAAATGCAGGTATGAGTTTGACGGCATACCTATCTCTCCCGAATCTGAATTCGGCCGGTCGAATTGTCCAGAAATGACACCTCAGCTCTGGCCCACTCCGATCACGAGTCAAAGTTCACTAGTACAAATGACACTTGTCATGTAGGGCCCACTTACTATTTGTAGTCCGTCGACTTTTTCTTGTTTTGGCCTTTCTGAACCCATACGGAGACCATTTTTTGAACCGTTTCCACCATTGGAATCAGCACGACGAGACCATCACGATGGTCACCTCGTTGCATTATTTTTTGCTACATCATTTTTGCCCATTTTTTCGATACCAATAGTCGCCTCGGTTTGCGCGCCACTTCGGTCGCTCTCCATTTTTAACACTTTTTATATCGCCGGATTCATTTTTTCGGGCTCATGATGATGCTTGAGATCATTTCTCTCTCTCACTTGGTACAATTTCAACATTGCGTCCCTACACCTTGCCACATTGATTTGCGCGCCACATCGGCCGTCATCAGATTATTTCACACTTTTTACATGAGCCATCCACTCCTGTCATACTGCAAATGTTTCGTTATTTTTCCACCATTCATTCACCCCGCAAGGAGGCCCACCATTGTTCCCCCCCACCCTCAGTCCTAGTCATCATCAATGTTCCTTAATTGAACACTTCCTCCTTGCCTAGACCATTCCATCACTTCAGAGTCTTCTTATTTGCTTTCAGACTCCTTAAAATTGAAAGAAACCACGAGCATGAACTATCATGGGCTCGTAAAATCCACACGACAGTACTATTCCATCATTTCAGAGTCTTCTTATTTGCTTTCAGACTCCTTAAAATTGAAAGCAACCACGAGCATGTACTGTCCTGGGCTCGTAAAATCCACATGACAGTACCACTCTATTACTTCAGAGTCTTCTTATTTTCTTTCAGACTCCTTAAAATTGAAAGCAACCACGAGCATGTACTGTCCTGGGCTCGTAAAATCCACATGACAGTACCATTTTATATCCACACTTCTTCTAGTTCCCTAACCCATGAAGAAGTCCCCCCGCGCCTCTTGGCGCTATGATCAATCCTCTCGGCAGCACCCCCAATCAGGTCACCTTTGTTCAGAATATTCTGCAATCTCCTGCCATTTTACCACAGCTTGAGTCTCCCTCAGCCCATTCACCCTCAGATCCTATACCGCTATGATCCCTTTACCACCAGTCAGCCTCATATGCTGCCCAATCATCCCCGCCATCATACTCTGAACAAAGGAAGTTTGAGTCCACCCACTCTACTTGCCCAGTTATTCCCCCCAGTTTATCACTCCTGCCATCAGTACTATCACAGTTCGGTTTTTCACCTCACGCTCCTGTCAAGGAAACATCATTTCCTTGATAGTTGCAGGTCTCCCTCTGTTGACAACAGCCCCTCTATTCCAGAGGATAGACCTAGATGCCCCTACGCCTTGGACCCATCACCATCTGTGGTGAGTGCCTACGGACCATTTTGGGAGGAGTCATCATTGCCTCTCCAAATAGTTGTTTCTCACATGCTCGACTGCAGCACCTTAATCGCATCGTTGAGAATCGTGCAGGATGTATATCCTTTCCATTATGTGTCGAAGACCCCGGATTTCCCCTGACTCTAGCACATTGGTGAGTCACTTTGGAACGGCCAGTTATATGTTCCCGTGGATGTCCGGGCTGTGTTGGCGATTGTATTTGGAAGACCATCCAGTTCCATGCTTCCTTGAGTACCCAGTTCGGTTCCAGATCAGTGTACCATTGCAAGTATGACCGTTATCACTTTGATCCAGCAGCTCATTAGTTCCTTTGGAACCACATTCAGTAGCACTGCTGTCATTCCAGTGCATCAGTTGTTCAGCTCAGACATGGTCAGCCCAGCAGTATGTTCCAAATTTGTGTCCCTTCTGGACCCTTATGATATACACAGTGGATTTCTATGTATCCTACAGGTCCCTCTTTTCGGGCCTCACAGTTATTTTTATGTATCTTGATACGAGCATGGGTATGCCCGCCTCGTCCAGATGATCAGATGATTCCTCATCCATTATTGAGGTTATGTACTTTTCAGTCCTTGCAGTTGGTTCGAGATCGTCGTTCCGAGCTTCAGTTGGTTCCTTCTCTTCTCCACACACCAGGAAAAACGAATATGACTTATGATGTCCATCGGCCATATGATGAGCTCCTGCCCTCGCACATCAGGGGGCAATCTGTTAACACCCAAAAAGGGTTCACTACCTCATCTACCCCATTACATGGCTCATTTGTCCATTTTCCTACCATATTTCCATCAAAAACCCATAAAACCATCTAAAAAGCCTCCAAAAGGCCATAAAACCCTCTTTTTCTCCAAAAATATCCAAAATTCCTCCAAAAAAGCAAAAATCTCCAAAAAGGAAGAAAAAATATAAAATAATGAGGAAAAGGAGGAAAAAACCCTAAACAGCTGAAACCCTAAACCTAAACCGGCACTCCACCACTATAAATAAGTGATGGATACCCCTTATGTCACATCCACAATCACAAGTATCCTGCCTCTGCCAAAATTGCTCTTGAAACCCTAGCTCACCTTTGAGCTACTTTCACCGTGAGAGCCCCTTTTGGCCCATTTCCACCATTGGATAAAGAGAAGGAGCAGCTGGAGCTCGGAGCAACCTCTTGGATCAGCACAACAGGCTTCACCAACCTCCACATTGGAGGTCAGATCAATAAAAAATCATTCTTTACTTTTTGTTGTTTTGCTTCATGAACATGTTTAGATTAATTTTTATTACTGTTTAGCATCTTTTATTTCACATATTATTGAACTGCTACTAAGGAATCCATTCTCCTTAGTAGGTGCTCATTCGCACAAGCTAGGGGTAAAACCCTAGCTACAGGGCCCACTTTCGGTGGTTTACTTTTATCCTACGTTAAACCATTAACTGCCGAAACATAGCCTTCCAGTGGCTAATGAGCTATTAAGATCCTCTCCTAAGCCACTAAAAGCTATAACTTCCAAATTTTTCAACCATATAAAAAATAGAGACCTTCAATTTGTTAGTCATCCTCAGATCTTTCATTACATAAATCGAATTCTTCATACTATCAAAATAAATTTACTTTGGGAGATAACACTCTGTATCAACCACATCCACAATGGAACAATTCTAGCTGGTAGAATTGCCACCTCAGTATCCTCCTCCTTAATTTCCACAACAGCAATATTTGTCACAAGGATGGAGAGGAAAACCATATCCTCAGCCACAATCTGTTCCTACACCTAATCATCCTTATCCTCAGAATCAAACAAATTTCTAGCAAATGCCACCTGGATTTGTACTTCCAGTTCCTTTTATCACACACCAACCTCATCACTTTCAGAATGCAAATCCTCCTCGACCGACATTGTTACCTGCACAACCGATACCTAACCCTAATAATAAACCAACTCAAGCTCTTAATAGCATTGAGTTGCAAACTCTTCCCCCATACCTTATTTCGGCTATACCTGTACGTGAAATTTAATTATGATCAGGAAGAGTTGTGAATAATAAACCCAAGTCATCAGTCAACATTCAGGAACCAAATGAAGAAGAAGAAGATTCAACTGAACCTGTGCATGATTCTATTTTGGAGGATGTGAACATGCCAAAATTTTCAGTACACACCCATCTTCCACAAGAAACTATTCAGGAGCAAAGAATTCCTCCATTTCCAAAGAGACTTGTAATAGAAAAACATGTAGTTCATCCGAAGTATAACATTTTCAATGAATTAAAAAACATTTGTATTAAAATCCCTCTATTACAAGCTATTAAAGATATACCCATCTATAGTAAGGTAATAAAGGAGCTATGTATTAAACATCCAGGAAAGAAGCAAAAGGACCCTCCTACAATTCATTTTATAGGAGAAATGTTTGAATGTATGATAGGTCAGTCCCGAATTGCAAAATATACAAATCCAGGAGCCCCAAAAGTGACTATAATTATAAACAACACTACCATATAGAATACATTAATCGATTTAGGGTCTGCTATTAACATGATGACCACCGCAGTTTTAGAACTTTTACAGTTAGGACAATTTCTTCAACCTACCCCTTCCATCCTAGAAGTAGCAGACCGCACTACGGTAAAACCCGTTGGAGTTCTGGATGAAATTGTTGTATCAGTAGCTTCATGGGAATACCATGTCGACTTTACATTCATCGAATCAAAGGATCCTTCTTAAAGGAAATCCTATTATCTTGGGAAGACCATGGTTAGCTACTACAAATGATTTTATAGGGTGCAAGGATGAAGAGATGACTATTTCCAATGGGTTGTCCACACAAAGACTTATTTTCTATCCCCTAGCACAACCAATAACTGAAAATTCATGGTGGTTAAATTATTCTTTTGGGGATGAGGACTTTCATGATATATCCCTTCCTAGTGATTTTTCTTTATCACTTCAGGAGCAGACCACTGAGAATGTATTAAACCAGTTTGTTTCTTCTACAACCTATACATATTTCCCTCAGTCCTTTGGTCAACTCAATCAGATTTTTGGAGATGGGTTTCAAGAGAATATGGCTCACTCAATGTTTATAGAAACACCTTGTGTCTTCACAATTGAAGAGTATACAGGACCATATACCATACCTTGTGAGGTTGTCCCTAAAAAATTCTTACATATAAACACTGGATTAAGTGAAAACCAACAAGCACAGCTGCTTAAAGTTATTAAGAAACAAGCTGGAGTATTCACATGGGAATACACCTATATGAAGGGTATACACCCCGATACCTGTGTTCACCATATTTATATGGATCCAAGCATGTCACCTATAAGGAATCCATAGAGGAGGATGAATCTTGCTCTAAAGGATATAGTAAAAGAATAATTACAAAAACTCCTCACTTCTAGTTTCATCTATCCTATTTCCAACACTAAATGGGTATCTCCTTTAGTAGTAGTTCGGAAGAAAGTAACAGGGAAATCGAGTATTTGTGTTGATTTTAGAGAGTTAAACAAAGCTACACTTAAAGACTACTTTCCTTTACCTTTTATCGATTAAGTATTAGATACTCTATCAGGTAAACAATATTTTTCCTTTCTTGACAGCTACAGTGGTTACAACCAGATTTTAATAGCACCTGAAGATCAAGACAAAACCACTTTTACATGCCCTTGGGGAGCATATGCTTATCGAGTTTTTCCATTCGGCTTACATAATGCACCTGCCACTTTCCAGTGGATAGTCTTAGTAATCTTTTCTGATCTTATACATGACTATGTGGAGGTATACATGGATGACTTTACAGCCTATGGTAATACTTTTCAGGAAGCCCTTGAAAACCTCGAGAAGGTATTGATCTGATGTCAAGAAACGAATTTATCCCTTAGTCAAGAAAAGTGTAAAATGTTACTGACAGAATTTATAGTTTTGGGACACCATGTTTCCTCCCAAGGAATCAAGGTGGACCTTGCAAAGATCGAAGTAATTGTTGGCCTTCCCTCTCCCAAAACGCAGAAAGAGGTAAGAATTTTTCTTCGTCATGCAGGCTATTACTGCTGCTTTAATAAAAATTTTACTAAAATATCGTGACCAATGTTTAAGTTACTTACAAAGGACTAATAATTTCAGTGGACATAATCTTGTCAAAATTCTTTTGAAATCCTAAAAGCTAAACTATCGGTGGAACCAATACTTAGGGGTCTTGATTGGTCCCTTCATTTTCACATATCTACCGATGCCTTCGATACAGCTATAGGAGGAGTCCTCAGCCAAAAACAAGGACAAGCACCTTATGCCATCTATTTTATTAGCAAAAATATGACCCCTGCCGAATTAAATTATACTGTTACTAAAAAATATTTTTTGTCAATAGTTTATTCTATTAATAAATTTCGTCATCATTTCACAGGTTATGAAGTTTTTGTGCATACCGATCACTCTACCATTAGATTTATAATGAATAAACCAATTACCAATGGTAGAGTGACTCGATGGCTTATTTTATTGCAAGAATTTAGCATTATCGTCATTGACCAACCTGGTAAAGAAAATCTAGTTGCAAACTCATTTCCAGTATTCAACATGAAGACGGTACTAAACCAGTTGATGACACTTTTCCTAATGAACATATATTTGTTGTATCTATTCAAACCCCTTGGTTTGTGGATATTGCCAATTATCTAGCAATGGGAAAAATACCAAACCATTTGTCCCCACATGAGAAGCGTCGTATCATAGTTCAGAGTTCCAATTATTCTTGGGTTGATAACGATCTCTTCTGCACTGGTCTAGATCTTATTATTTGATGATGTTTGCGGGAGGATGAAATGACAGACGTCCTCCATGCATGCCATGATGGACCATGTGGAGGACATTTTTTCTGATAAGACGATAGCATATAAAGTCTTACATTCTAGTTATTATTAGCTAATCATTTTTAAGGATGCTACCAAATTTGTTCAAGGATGCGATAGTTTCCAAAGAATGGGTAGACCTACATCATCTGATCAAATGCCTTTACAACCCCAAGTTATCATTGAACCTTTTGAGAAATGGGCTCTTGATTTTGTAGGACCAATTTCTCCCATGTCTCGTAAAAATAAATATATCTTAGTTTGTACGGACTATGTCACCAAGTGGGTAGAAGCTAAAGCTTTATTTAGAGCCATAGAGAAATCAGTGGTAGAATTTATATATGAAGAGATATTCACCTGGTTTGGTGTACCTAGAGAAATTGTCACAGACCAAGGTACCCAGTTTACTTCTAAATTAATGAAAGAACTTACTACGAAATATAGCATTCGACATTGAAAATATTCACCTGACCACCCTCAGACTAATGGTCAGGTATAATCAACTAATAAAGTATTAGAAGCTATTTTAGCTAAGACCATTCACTTACATCATAAGGATTGGGCAGATAGACTCCTCGAGCCTTTATAGGCCTATAGGATAACATGGAGAAACACTACCAGACATACCCCCTATGAGTTAGTGTATGGAAAACAAGTCCTTTTACCTATTGAATTTCAAGTTAAAACTTTTCATATGGCAGCACAGTTAGGCATGAATTTGGATGAAGCACAAAAACAACAAATATTGCAGACTAATGAGTTAGACGAAATTAGACAAGATGCACTTGGAATAAAAATGTTAATACAGAATCAACGAAAAACATGGCATGATAAATTTATTAAGAAAAAATAGTTTAATACTGGATATTGGGCACTTCTATTCGATTCATGTTTTAAAAATTTTAAAGGGAAATTAACTACCCGTTGGATGGGTCCATACGAAGTAGTTACAGCTTTTGGAAATGGATCAGTAAAAATTAAAACAATTGATGGCTTTGAAATTTCCTTTGTAGTAAATGGACATAGACTTAAGCTCTATCACCAACTGACATCTAAACAGTATTTCATACAAAATGTTTTGCAGCAAAATGAAATGCAATTAGTTGAAGGGGAAGCTATTCCTCCTCCTCTTGATCCTTGAAAAATATTTTGGGTTATTATCACTTGTATATGTGTAAATATGTGCTTGCTACTTTGAATAAATCAGAGTCATTTGTAGTATGTTGTCTATAAAAGACTCTTTCGCTTTTATGTCTTTATGTAGAAGGAGCAAGTCGACATAAGTCGACTTGAACGAAGACCGACTTAGTCGATCAGCCGACTAAGTCGAGAGACCGACTACGTCGGTCGGCTGAGTAAACACAGTAGTTAGTCTGTTAACTAATAGTCGTGTCGGTTCGGTGAACCGACAGGTAGTTATGATTGTAACTGTTTGTAACCTGTATATTAGGCTGTTGAGCCACACAAGAACGCAGTTCAGTTCTTGGCTTGGTATGATCTATTGAGAATAATATAATCTGTTCATCATATCAGTTCTTGTCTCTTGCATCTGTGTATATTTTTGTATGTATTATTGGTAACCTTATGTGATCTGTAGGATTACAACATTGGTTCCGTTGCCGGTAGTACATAACTGGAATATATGCTCACATATGATACCAGAGCAGGAGATCAAGGACTGGTGGGAGCGAAAAATTGCTAACTATCTACAAAATTACGCGAGAAGGAACAGATTGACAGTCGCAGAAGCCAAAGCCCGATTTTTCACTGAAACTCACGAAAAATTTGTCGAATCCGTGCCCCACCTACTGAAGCAGCTTCTGGATGAGAAAGCCGGACAAGACTAAAGAAGCACAGTTACTCCAGAAACTGATCCGAGGAGGACGTACAAATATCTCGGAGTGGTTCGAAAAGATAGCCGACGACTTCTGCGAGGAACAAGCAGTCGAAGACAGGACTTCTGTGGAAACCGTTCGACAGAAATTTTTCACAGAATTTACTGATCAATTCTTGTGTTCCTTGCCAGCTTTACTGTTCAAGTTTTTAATAGAGAAAGGAGCAGGGCACATTGTTGAACCTCGACCGCTATTACTAGACCCACCCTCAAACACTAACTGGGTGGAGAAGTAGAAGCAGTGGGAAAAATTCATTGCTGAAAGGGAGTGGGAATACTTCCTGAGTAAGTAGACACTATCCAAGCTTTCTAAAAAGCGTCGGGTAGGCCATGGGGGGGTAGCTGGTCGTGTGTCGGAACTAGAGCATAGTGGATCCTAGTCGACCAGAGTCGTCGTCGCCAGTAATGCATAATCGAACGAAGAGGAACTGAAGGCATAGTATTGTACTACAGTATGTCAGACATTAAGAGAATCGAAAGGGATGAAAGACAGAAGAAGAGGGAAGCCAGACGAGAAAGGGCCGCAGAGCTGCAGCAAAACCCTAGGGAGACCGACCATGATGAAGTACCGCCAGAGTCGGGTCATGACCGACGCAGAGAAGGCGAAGAAGAAGAAGCGGCGTCCCCTGAAGATGATGAAATGTGGATCGAGCAGCCAGAAGCTCTCCAACTAATTGTTCCCAACGAAGGAGTAACCCTTTCCACAGTAAATCCGCGTACCAGAATACAAACTATTATTGAAGATGACCTTCGACTAAGAG
>LPNX010153959.1:0-11901 GCA_001517045.1 Pseudotsuga menziesii
TCAATACCCATAGGTATTCACAAAAAATGATAGTATGCTAATCTAAGTCTTGGAATAAAAAGGTGAACTCCCTATACCAACATGTGTTCCATCTCAAATGCTTCGAGGTATATAAATGCATCAATGTGCCTATAATACCTCAAACACAACATCCACTCAAAATCTAGTTTCATAATGATCCCAAGATCATCTCAAATACCTCTAGGAAGACATGTACATTAGTTCCTTCTAATTTCTTAGAACATGTCAAATACCCACAACATACAAGTGCATAGACATTTCTGTCATTACATTTATAATTAAGGGTATGCAAATGCATTGCCATGCCTATAGTCCCCCTCATATCATCTCTAATATTGGTATCCAAAAAAATGCACCAATGTGCATGTAATCTTTCTAATCATCAGATATATGTACATGCATACAAATGATGTGTTTGTCATTAGGTTAAAATTATTTCATTGGAATAACAAAAAGTAGAGTATTTTGTTTATTTTATGCAAATAGGTCAAATGGAGGAGGGAAGGGGAGGCCCAACAAAAAAGCATTTAATATATATGTCTCTGATTCACTATTTGATATGAAATTGACATTTAGATCGCTTTCTTTGTGCGTTTGGAAAAATCATTTTGTAACTTACATATATCGCTTGGAAAAATAATTTTGTAACTTACATATATCGTTTGGAAAAATCATTTTGTAACTTACATATATCGCTTTGACATATGTTACTTTATGTAGGAACCTGTTTTGACAGTGGTGCTTGAAGAGCACCAAACTGAGGTTGTTGTCAACCCACCTCTTCCCCCCAAACAGGTATGTATGTTTCACTTTCTTTGTTAGTTCATCATTTTCCTTCCAGGTAGTATATATGTCTCTGATTCACTATTTGATATGAAATTGACATATATATATATATATGCTACTTTATATGCAGGCCCCTACTAAGGCACCGGTGCTTGAAGAGCACCAAACCGGCGGCCCACCGTTCACGAGCCAGCAGGTATGTTTATGTAGATCGCTTTCTTTGTACGTTTGTGTACACATCTCAAGATCAAGTAACATTCAATATGTATCCTAATTTTTACATGTAACATGTTTTATGCAGGTTGCCCATGATGAATACATTGTCTCGCAGTCTATTCACTCTCATGCAGAGGTAGATTCGCAGCCACAGGTATTATTTGAAATATGCTTTTAATTATATATATACTTTTAATTATGTTTCGCTTTGTTTGGAAAAATCATTTTGTAACTTNTACATATATCTCTAAATGACATATGTTACTTTATGTAGGAACCTGTTGTGACAGTGGTGCTTGAAGAGCACCAAACCGAGGTTGTTGTCAACCCACCTCTTCCCCCCAAACAGGTATGTATGTTTCGCTTTCTTTGGTAGTTCATCATTTTCCTTCCAGGTAGTATATATGTCTCTGATTCACTATTTGATATGAAATTGACATATATATATATGCTACTTTATATGCAAGCCCCTAGTGAGTCACCGGTGCTTGAAGAGCACCAAACCGGCAGCCCACCGTTCACGAGCCAGCAGGTATGTTTATGTAGATCACTTTCTTTGTACGTTTGTATACACATCTTAAGATTAAGTAACATTCAATATGTATCCTTGATTTGGACATGTAACATGTTTTATGTAGGTTTCCCATGATGAATACATTATCTCGCAGTCTATTCCCTCTCATGCAGAGGTAGATTCGCAACCACAGGTATTATTTGAAATATGATTTTAATTATATTTGTTGACCCTCTCCCCCCCAAGGTACATGTATATTTGTTGACATTGGCATATATATAATATATTTAAATGTATCCTGATAGTGAGCAAGTGGTGCAAGAAGAGCACCCAATCAGGGTCGATGTCAGTGAGGTACTAGGACCCCGGCTTACTTACTCACGTACAGTAAGTAGAAATGTTATTTTGGTTTCAAGGAATTTGAACAAATGTATATAGAATTTTTAAAGGTTGTTAAATTAACTTACAAATTTGTTTGTTTTTCTGCAGTCTCCACTGATGAGGCCTATCCCTCTTGTTTAGCGATGGGGATCACCAGTGAGCAGTCGCAAAAGAAAGCTCAACTTCTCTGAAGACTCTGACAGTGGCAGGAAAACTGGGGATAACTAGAAATAATTTATAGGGGGCATGTACATAGGTTTATCTTTTTTTTCATATGTGTACACACAGATGTACGTTTTGATCCACTATTTTGTATTACATGGCCATGTGGCATGGCAATTTTTGTACAACATTATTGCTATATACATATATATAATATAAAGCAAGGTTCAAATTTTTACATGTGTATGTATGGTTGACTTGATCTTGGAACATGATATCATGGTTGACTTCGTCTTCAAACATGATATGTGTGGATGACCAATGTGATATATAATGATATGTGTGGTTCGTGCATGTGTGCTAACTTAAATGAATTTCCAATTTACTTAAAGGAAGAATTTAAACGACTCATCAACTTTTTAACATCATACAATTCTAACATGTACAATAACATATATATATATACCCTAATTTACACACAGTAACACACACTAACATGTACTAGATGTACAATTCTAACATGTACACACAATAACATACTCTACATTACCCTATGAGAAGTTTTAACATCATACCATAAAGCACATCTCATGACTTACCTTACATTACCCTACCTTGTTCCGTCTCATAAAGCACATGTCTCATGACTTGCATGATTACGCACCAAACCCTAGTTGGACATCTCATATACCTTGTCTCAAGACCCTAATTCCAGGCCATGCAACTTGGTGACTCATCAACTCATCAACTTTTTAACATCGTACAATTCTAACACATGTACCATAACATATATATACCCTAATTTAACACACACTAACATACAGTAACATGATACAGTAACACACACTAACATACTAGATACAGTAACACACACTAACATACTAGATACAATTCTAACATGTACGTGCACAATAACATAGTCTACATTACCCTACGACAAGTTAACATCATACCATAAAGCACATCTCATGACTTACCAGGTAGATGTCCCTACCTTGTTCCGTCTCATAAAGCACATGTCTCATGACTTGCATGATTACGCACCAAACCCTAGTTGGACATCTAATACCTTGACTCAAGAGCCTAATTCCAGAGCATGCAACTTGGTGACTCATCAACTCATTAACTTTTTAACATCATACAATTCTAACACATGTACAATTTAACATATATATATTCCCTAATTTACACACAGTAACATACACTAACATACTAGATACAATTCTAACATGTACGTGCACAATAACATACTCTACATTACCCTACAACAAGTCAACATCATACCATAAAGCACATCTCATGACTTACCCTACATTACCCTACCTTGTTCCATCTCATAAAGCACATGTCTCATGACTTGCATGATTACACACCAAACCCTAGCTGGACATCTCATACCTTGTCTCAAGACCCTAATTCTAGACATCTCAAATCATGTGTTTGTAGTTCACTCTACTAACTTGCATGATTACGCACCAAAACCTAGTTGGATGTATCTCATACCTTGTCTTGACCCTAGTTGGAGCATGCCACAATAATGTTTCGCTAGTTCCAAATAATGTTGTTGTGCATGTGCAAGTATTGGCACGATCTCGTGTGTTTGTAGTTGACTCTCCTAACTTGCATGAGAAAGCACCAAACCCTAGTTGGATGTATCTCATACCTTGTCTTGACCCTAGGTGGAGCATGCAAGTATTGGGGATCATGTGTTTGTAGAACTCACTCTCCTAACTTGCATGAGAAAGCACCAAACCCTAGTTGGATGTATCTCATACCTTGTCTTGACCCTAGTTGGAGCATGCAAGTATTGGTGATCATGTGTTTGTAGTTCACTCTCCTAACTTGCATGAGTAAGCACCAAACCCTAGTTGGATGTATCTCATGTACCTTGTTTTGACCCTCCTAACTTGCATGATTGCTCCTGCCAAACCCTAGTTGGACATCTATGACCTTGTCTTGACCCTAGTTGGAGCATGCAAGTATTGGTGATCATGTGTTTGTAGAACTCACTCTCCTAACTTGCATGATTACACACCAAACCCTAGTTGGATGTACATCTCATACCTTATATTGACCCTAGTTGGAGCATGCCACAATAATGTTTAGTTTCCAATAATGTTGTTGTGCATGTGCAAGTATTGGAATGATCTCATG
This sequence comes from Pseudotsuga menziesii, assembly GCA_001517045.1. Lineage (NCBI taxonomy): Eukaryota > Viridiplantae > Streptophyta > Pinopsida > Pinales > Pinaceae > Pseudotsuga > Pseudotsuga menziesii. The sequence continues at coordinate 4,235 of LPNX010153959.1, forward strand.
TGTTTGTAGTTCACTCTCAAGCCTAACTTGCATGATTAAATCACATAAAATATTCCATGAGATTCATCCCTTAAAATTCACCTTTCTTTAAAACACATATGTAAATACTCTCACACACTGCAATTTGTAACAAGGATGTATCAACGCCTTCAACAAGGAACGCAACCTTCTACCAATCCTCGAAGAATGTGGAGAAACATCCAAGTTCTCAACACACACTCAATAATCTCAGAAGCATGCCCTCAATCAATGTCTATGTTTCAACAAAAGACAACAGCAGGACACTTGCACAAAAAAAGACTTGAAATAATTGTCATCTTAAATACCCATGAGAGTTTCCAGAAATGCATCCAACACAGCCATTAAAAATGCCTTGAGTAGTACCACACAATGGGCAACTTCAATGAGCAGCTTCAACAATGTACAATGTCAAGGGCAGTAGCAGTCACGGTGGCAACAACAACAGTAAACCATTCCCAGTCTTTGGTGAGGTGGCGGTAGGTGCAATAGCATGTACATTCCACATGGAATCCAAGTTATTGATAGCTGCAGTGAATTAAGGATTTCTCAAATTGAAAGAACACATGCTATAAAAGCTTGGTTGGAATTTTTTTATCTACATTCATCTCAGAATTCTGCTCATGTACAAACTCAGTTGCCTCATTTAGAGGATGTATTATTAATGATTTGGGGTATTTGTCCATACAAGGTTTCCCATGTTGGAGCACACCATGGACTATCATGGCAATATTTTCCCACAAATGTTTAGTCACATGGTTGTGTATTTAGTTCTACATGCCAATTCATATTCTAAGTAGACATTGGTATTGGAAGGGGGTTGTCATATATTATTCATCTTCTAGGTACCCTATGGTAGGTGTTTCACATTGTCTGTAGGCACTTTCTTCTCCTCAATGTGAGCCAATGATGAACATGTAATCCATCAATATAAATCCACCCACATAGTTGCAAATGGAAAAATTTGCATATAATCAACACCACTAATTAATAAACATTTCACCCCAAATAATCATATTACTTGTTACTTGGCACTAACACTCATGTCCAAACTGAAATCTTTGGGTGGATCATAATACTAGGAGTCCCATGAGTAGCCTGTGTGATGCTCAAGTTTAATAGTCCACTCGGGTTTAATATTTCTCCTATAGGTTGTGTTTAATCCAAGTTTTCAATATCAAGGAAAATATATTTTGTTTCACACAAAGCTACAACTCACATTAGCAATACCAAACTATGTCTTCAATAAATACTTGCATAAACTTTTCAATGGCCGTGTTCTCTTTTTCAATACACAAAGACAAGGGGACTCGAACCCAATCTCTCCCAAAGCTAAGCAATTAAAAGAAATGACTTAAAACAGCAAACCATATACTCAATACTTCAATTCTTAGAGTATTCCCAACAATACTGGCTGATTTCTTTAGCTTAATTGCAGCTCTACTAATGCTGACTTGCTTCACAACAGCGTTGTACACATTAGCAATACCAAACTATGTCTATGACAGTAAACAATCATCTACATGAATGTATAATTGCATCTTAATAACAGCTACAGAAAAACAAGCTCTGTTTTTCAATTAACTCAAAAACATCAATCTAATTCTCTATATAAAATCAGAGTTTGCATAGGTATATACACAAATTTGTGAGTTCAGTTCATTAATTGAATCTTCGCTACACCTAAAATGAACAAAAATAATAATACTCTGTCACTTGGAATTCTGACAGGAAGATCATTTAGACACTGACTGATAAGAGTTTATATGGACATTTTGCCCCTTCAAGTTCTCAACACACACTCAATCATCTTAGAAGCATGCCCTCAATCAATGTCTATGTTTCAACAAAAGACAACAGCAGGACACTTGCACAAAAAAAGACTTGAAATAATTGTCGTCTTAAATACCCATGAGAGTTTCCAGAAATGCATCCAACACAGCCATGACAAATGCCTTGAGCAGTAGCACACATTGGGAAACTTCAATAAGCAGCTTCAATGAAATGGTATGAAATTAACTTAAACATAGAAAAACCTTGTAAACTATATTTTCAATTAGAACTATATAAATTTTAGTTATGTTCATATTGTTTACTAAATGTAGGACAAATCTATATAGAGGTAATGAAAGGCTAGGAACATACATATAAACATATAACCAATATCAAATCTATCTAAGCTCATATGGAAAGTATCAACAAAATGGAAGTAGATATAAACAAATAAGAGAAGGGAGATAAATATTTTACTTCGTAAAACCCTACGATGGGGAGACATCCATGGAAGAAATCCCTTCTTGTTCTTCCAAAATTCCTCTCAATTACACTTGCTAGAATACACAAATGTATGGAGTTTATATGGAATCCATACATCTCTCAAGAATATGGATGATCTATCCGAAGGACCCATAAAATCCAGGCTAACAATCAAGAACATATGATACCATCCATCCCCCTTGATTCAATGATCTGAAATCATAGTTACCAAGAGAAATTAGGACTATCGATCTTAAGATACAACTAAGGGTGGAGATCAAGCATAGGTCACCATTTTCGAAAAGATAAGTCACTACCAAATTTCTCCCAAAACTATTTCTATATGCACATGCACAATGTTACAAAAATTTGTTATGGCCTAATTACAGATATAAGTGCACTACAAATGATGTTGTAATAATCATCATTATGATATTATGTACAACGCTACATCAAGCCACTAGACAACCTCCAAACACATTCTAGCATCCCCCCTTAATGTTATACTCTGTCACTTGGTATTCTGACAGGAAGAACATTTAGACACTGATAATTTGGCTCTTTGTTGACTAATAAGAGTTTATATGGACATTCTTCCCCTTCAAGTTCTCAACACACACTCAATCATCTCAGAAGCATGCCCTCAATCAATGTCTATGTTTCAACAAAAGACAACAGCAGGACACTTGCACAAAAAAAGACTTGAAATAATTGTCATCTTAAATACCCGTGAGAGTTTCCAAAAATGCATCCAACACATCCATTACAAATGCCTTGAGCAGTAGCACACAATGGGCAACTTCAATGAGCAACTTCAACAATGTACAATGTCAAGGGAAGTAGCAGTCACGGTGGCAACAACAACAGTAAACCATTCCCAGTCTTTGGTGAGGTGGCAGTAGGTACAACAGTAGGTACATTCCACATGGAATCCAAGTTATTGATAGCTGCAGTGAATTAGGGATTTCTCAAATTGAAAGAACACATGCTATAAAAGCTTGGTTTATCATTTTTTTATCTACATACATCTTAGAATTCTGCTCATGTACAAACTCAGTTGCCTCATTTAGAGGATGTATTATTAATGATTTGGGGTATTTGTCCTTACAAGGTTTCCCATGTTGGAGCACACCATGGACTATCATGGCAATATTTTCCAACATTTGTTTAGTCACATGGTTGTGTATTTAGTTCTACATGCCAATTCATATTCTAAGTAGACATTGGTATTGGAAGGGGGTTGTCATATATTATCCATCTTCTAGGTAGCCTACACAAAGGAAATTAATTATTGCGCTCTTTTCATTAGAACAACATAATGCACAATAGAATAGATCCCACCTGTGGAGGCCAAACTTCCTCATACTTAGAAGCCACAAACAATGTTGTGATAGTAACTAATTGCCATCTCATACCTTGTCTTGACCTTAGTTGGAGCATGCACAACTTGGTGACTCATGAAAAACTAGTTGGTGCATGTGCAAGTATTGGTGATCATGTGTTTGTAGTTCACTCTCCTAACTTGCATTCAATTACGCACCAAGAAATGTAAATTTCTACAACTCGAGAACTTGTTATTTTCCGAACTAAATTTGGTGGTGTCTAAAGACACCGTTCTTGGCACCTCCAATGTGCCGTAGATGGTGTTTGTATCCTAGGCACACCAAAGGCTAGAAATTAGTAACATCATAAGAAAGAAAAGAGAAACCAATGAAAATGTGCAAACATGGTTTAAATAACGCACCTGACAATGCACTCATACAAGTAGGCCATCTGGATCATCTTTGGTGTCGATAGTGTCCATCAATCTTTTGTGATCTATATGAGGTAGCAAGTATCGTACATGTGACCTATTTTTGTGAGCAAGTGTGCGGAGCTTGATGTTTGTACCAACTACTAGGTTGGTGAAGTGGTATACAATAGCTCCTCGTCTATAATCCTAATATACATACCCACCCTTCCTTTTCTGTTGTGCTGCAAGTGTCAAGTACTCCCCTTTTATAACCATCGAGCTGGTTGGGAATTCAATATTTTCATCATCTGTAACAGGTTCTAGAAGGGTTTGTTTCCCCTCTAAGCAACGTGCCAACCAATAGTCAGAACCCCATTCATTATTTTTTGGGGCAACCACTGCATATATCTGACCTGTGAAAAGAAATAGGTCGAGTTAACAATTTACATTTTGTAAATAAGGTCTTCAATATCTAATTTCTACATAAATTAAATTATACAAAGGTTGAGTAAAAAATCTACATAGGGGATCATTTTCTTATTTAGGTACTACTCATGTACCTACTTGTATGAGATCTGATATGTGATCATAGTCTCTAGAAATATGTGTCTGATCATCTTGCAAATGGTCTATTTCATTGTCCCCGTTGAAATTGGTACCAAGTGTCACTCGTTCCCATGTATCAACGGTATCAGTGTGCTCACAATCATCCCATTCACCGATGCTACAAGAACTGCAAAAGCAAGCTTTCAATCTTGTCCAAATTTGTAGGGCCGAGTTGTCTGAGCTTCTAATTGAATGAAACCATCGAGTTCCATGCACTGTGTTCACCTGAGGTGTTTGTGATCGGTCTTGTAACCTCCCAGAATATTCTTTGCACTAAGTGTTTCCTTGTTGCTTGTTCTCTCATGACAGATGCACACCATTGGACTATAGATGCTGCATCTTGAAGGCGAGCACCTGTAAACTTCATCTCTTCCCTTCTAAGGGTAGTTTTAATGCTTGCACTAGCACCATCGTGCTCTCCTTTTCCATGACCAGTTTCAAAGTAGTTCCATACATGTGGTACCTTGTATTTTAGGTGCAACAAACACAACCATTCAAATACACGTGCATTCTTGAACTGTCCAGCACAACCGTTTGACCAAATGATATGACGATAAAATGGTATATCCATAGCTATCACGTGGTCATAGAATAATTTAAAGCAATGTTGCACGTAATGGATGTCATGGGTCCGGTCGTCGCTTATGTAGAAGTGACTTTCTTTCAGTATCACACGTTTCTCTTCACTGCTATCTTGCCCATGTCGATACGTGATATGCACCATTATGCTCACCTGCTCTGAGTGATAGTATTGACTTTGAATTTCATTTTGTGGTTGTAGGGTGTAATTTTCAGCAAAGTCAACCACTGATAGTATTGTTCTGAGAGGGAAGGTGTCCCGACATATTTTGAATTGCTCATCTTGGCACCGTGCCATATCGACATGTTGAATGTACTGTTGGATCTTTCCACGAAACTATGGAATAAAATCACATACTCGAACCTGGTAAATGAATATTAATATGTCAATAAACCACATAAAAAAATGTGTGTGTACACGTGAATATTAATTTGTGAATATTCAAGAATTTACCTGTGAAGTCACCAATTTAATCTTCTTGCTTTCTTTCCCATCATTTAGCTGATATGTCTCATACTGATAGTTCTGCTTCTCAACAATTGCATTCCCAAATGCTTGATCTTAACTTTCATGGATGCAATCAGACCATAAGGATAGCCCACCACAATTGTTGCAAGAACCGTCTACACATTGTTTTAAGTAATGTGTCTGCCCATCTTGCCTCGGACACATGAGGCTATGGATGAAATCCCTGGATGAAATTGGCGGTACTGTACTTGAGCATTCCTGCACATGGTTAGGATGCAAAAAACGACGTATATGTGCAAATGTATGGTAATATAGGTCAAACTCTATGTGGTATCTACAACAACAAGTGTTTCGGATGGTATTGATTCTAACATACCAAGGCTTGCATTTTTCAAAAGATCTTTGCCCAAGCCTTAGCTCTACATGGGAAACTTTAAACATCTCGAACAGTTGAGTTTGTGTCATGTCAAGATAATGCTTAACATGAGGTTCAGTGTGATGAGAACCCCTACAATGTTTTAACACATCCTTCGTGTTAGAAGAAGGCCTACTATTATCATGCCAAAAATTTTGCACTAGGCCCTTCACTACTTCGACTAACTTCATGTCTTTGCGGGGCAGTCCACCGCTAAATGCCCATAATGTTTCAATTTGTCCCTCTACATCAAGGTTGTCTCTTCTTACTGAATATTTTTTAAGAGTCTTAGGATGTAAATGAACAATTTTTGATGCGCATTTAAGTAAACGACGTTGCCTTGTGGATCTACATACAATTGATTTAGCCAATACACGACGAGCCACATTACAGTCTTTTGAACGAGTTTTTTTACCAATCGATGTGAATGCAGTAGCAAGAGATTTAACAATGTGATTACTTGATTCCATATTCTTCATTGTTGTTATGCCTAAATTTCTTCTAACAGTTGCCATATTTCTAGATTTAAGCAAAGCTAAAAACAGTTGACATTTACCGGCTTCGGATTTGTTATCAAAATATTGTTTCATTATTTGAGAAGAATGACGAAGGATAGTGCATTTAGCCACCTTACCTTCCATGGAAGTAAATCCGCTCTCGTCCACTTGTATTCATTTAGGAGTTCTCTTTCATTTTGATGCAAAAATTCTTGCCTTTTCAAATGCTGGAGTGACGTTTACATCCACTACCGGATCACAACTTCGATTAGGAGATTGAACCACCGAACATGGTTGTTGCTGAGTCACATTTGCATCGGGGGTAACATAATTATTGAACTGTTCAGAAGATTTATTGTCTACTAATGGATGAATAATATCAACTTCCGTATAACTAGCTTCTTTTAAGGTTGCATTATCTTCCTTAGCCTCTAGGTTGGGTATCTCTTGAGGGGGAATGGGAACTATTTGCTCATCTAATGAATGCCGACGATTTCTTGAATCTTCCCTTTTTTTTTTGCTTTTTATTTTCTGCTTCTTCTGGTGTAAGCACCTTCCTTTCTGACTTTCTTCCTCTATTACGTACATTCCCCATTGAAATCCACCCAAAACTATACAAAACTATGCAATTATGTAAGTAATGATAAAAATTTGCATGTCCAACAATTCTCTATGCGCGGGTTCAGACGAATTATGTCTTTTGATATGTTAAAGGTGGCCAACACAACAACACCCTACATTTTCTATAAAACATAAATCGCACCTGCGATATATCGCATATGCGATATTGAATTTTAGGTTTTTATGGAGGAAAAGGGTTTTCCATATCGCATATGCGATATTGAATTTTAGGTTTTTATGGAGGAAAAGGGTTTTCCATATCGCATATGCGATATATCGTATATGCGATATATTTCATATACGATATATCGCATATGCGATTTAGTTCTCAATGAAAATGTGTTAAATTTACATTGTGATCTTTTTTTTTTGGGTACCTTTTCCACCTCGGGATTCTTACCTTTTCCTCTAATTGTTGTATGCTTACATCTTCTTTTTCTTTTAGCATCAGATCTAGATAGATTTGGTGATTTG
>LPNX010153967.1:0-15987 GCA_001517045.1 Pseudotsuga menziesii
ATTATTTTGTGTTCATGGTGAAACAATTAAACATCATTATTGATATCTTTTATAAATGTTTTAGTAGTTTAATAGGTTTCAATTTCAAAAAACTATGATTCTTTTTTTTGTGCATATATATTTCAGTGAATACTCATTGAAATATTATTATGAAAATTATGAGCTTTGAATCTTGAAATGTTATCCTCTAATCAATTAAAAACTAAATGATAATTGAAAATATGGAAGCCTAAGGAAAACTACTAGCAATTACAAATATCAAGTTGTGCGATAAGCTTTAAGGCATATGGTTTCATTCCTCGATACAAGGAAAGATGGGTGGCTAAAGGATTTGCACAAAAAAATTGTTCAAATTGAATAACTACTATTAATATCATTGTATTATTGTTAACTATCGAAGTTACTCATTTTAACTTGGCTAATAAACATAACAAACATACATGAAAAAAATGAAAGATCCAAATATTCCTTAATGTGTGTGGAATTTACCTTCACTTAATATTTCTTAGGATATACCAAGAATGAGGGTGAATTATTTGTAATTTGGGGTCTAGGTAAGAAGAAAGAGGTAACAATATAATCAAAGAGGCATGACATGACTCAATTACATTATATAAACATCCTAGAATAAACATTGGGGTACAAGACACAAGATACATAGGTGGATACATTCCGAAGTTACAATTACATCAACAGAAAAAACTTGTTTTCTTTTTATTTTTTAACGGGCATTAACTTTTTGTTTTTTTGAAATTTGATCGTTGTGCATTTTCATCGTAACAACAATGCTCATTGATCTATAAATACATGTTCTTAAGTCATATTTTCACAATCATTTCCTAGAGTTGCAACGACATTTCTATTGGTTTTTTGTTCTGCAATTTCAAGAGTCCAGTACTGGTTTGACACATCAAATTTTTTATCTCGTTCATTTTCTAGGTTAGTTTAACTGAAATGCACTAGTCTTTTTTTTTGGTTCGCTCTTTATGTTCTAACTAGGGATTCAATGCAATGGAGCAAATGTTTATATAGTTTGGGATTTTGTGTCAAAATGTAATTTTATAAATTGTCATTTGTGCTAGAATGTAAATTTTTAAATTTTCATTTCTTTTAAAATGTAATTTTTGAAATGGTAGTTTGTGTTAAAACGTTAATATCATGACCATCATAGTAGACTTCAAGTACACAATCTAATTAGAATTAACTATCCCCCTCATAGATAACCAATGAGACCAAAATGGTGTATCCTTTCAAACTTTTATAGTCATTTGAAAATATTGACATTATCATCTATATCCATTATCCCATTTTACTATCCTTTCAAACTTTGAGGGTCTACATATATATTCATAATCCCATTTGAAAATATCATGTCAATTTGTTGAAACCTTTTAATCTCTAGTATAACAAACATGAACAATATTAGCAACCCCTCAATTTCTTCTATACATTAGATCCATTGGAACCATAATGTAGACTTTCTTGCAATTAATAATTATAAACCAACACTGGGAACCAATTAGCCACTCATTATCCTATGGGTATTACCACTTGTCAAAATGGTGTAACAACTCCTTTCAAAAATACACTTACAACCCAACATACTAACCTGCTTGGACATTTACATAGCAATTCATTACGTTATAAGGAAACACCATATCTATTAATATACCAACACATACATTAAAGTAATATGTGAACTCCTAATTTGTGACATCATTAACACAAACCCTTAGCCCATTTTTTAAGGCAATAAATAAATTCATGTTATGTAGAGTGAATAGCCATTACCGACCATACGCCAATACCTACTGGAACAACATGTAGTAATCCAAGGGAATTGCTTAGGTAATCGTCTACACATGATTAGGTAATCCTCTAATCACCTCCTTTAATTTTTAGTCTCCGTTAATATATATATACTCTTTTCAATTTAGTATGTTATATATTGAGTAATGAGTTTTTTTTGTTCTTTTAGGTTATCAGAATGTCAAATAAATATACCTAGGAAGAAAACAATAGGAGGTATGCTGAGATTAAGGTAGCATTGGAGGGAAAGGGTGATGTAAAGTGTTATTTCCCTTGCAATGGTTGCATAGGTTTGCAAACTAGAAGAATTTTAAGAACAACAGCTGAAAAACATTGTAAGGAGAAGGGGAATGTTGAAAGGGGGTATGAATATCATCCCTTGGCAAGACGTTATTCATTACATAATGTAGTTCTTGTAATAGTACTGATAATGTATTCATAATTTTTTTTTATCATTTTAAATATATGTGTTGTATATTATACACCAATTTTATTGCATTGTTTGTAAATATAAAGACAATGCCCCCAAGGTGTTGACTGATAGAGAGATATTTTCCACATAATAGTAGAAATACTACTTTACAAGATGACGAGCATGGAGGTCATGCTATTGAGTATCAATTTCTTAATGATCCTATGGACGAAGATGAAGTTATTGATACTAATGGTGAATATGAGATAAATATATTTCTCCAAGACACATTGTCTCCATTAGATGAGGACAACCTCCATGATATTCATGATATTCCTCTTCTTGAGAAGTCCCAAGAACCTCTTTATGAAGGATCAACAACCAATATTATATCTCATATATTGTTGTTGGTGAACTTGAAGGTTTTGAATGGTTTATCAAACAATTCTTTCACACAGCTTCTAAGGTATGTAAAGTTGACTATTTTCCTCTATTGTTAGTCTTAATTAATTCATAAATTAGGGATATGAAATATTTATGACGTATATTGTTTATATTTCACTTTTTGTCAATGTTGCAAATTGTTAGGTGAATTTCTATTACCACCATCAAATAATTTACCATGCACAAGTCGAGAGGTATTCTTGATTATGAAAGAAATTGGAGTGCAGTATCAATCTATTGATGCATGTCCTAATGATCATATTATATATTATGGATACTATGCATCAGAAAACAAATTCCCACAATGTGAAATTAGTGTATATTGAACCAATCAAGTAAAAATAGAGGTCCCTCGCAAATTTCTTCATTATATTCCCATAATTTCACGTTTCCAATGACTATTCAGGTGCCAAAGTATAGCATATTTTATGGATTACCATGCGAAGAACAGAACTAAAGAAGGTGTTCTTCGAATGCCTACAGATGGTTCTGCATTGAAGAACATCAAAGGAAAATGACCAATTTTTAAAGATGAACCTTGTAATGTTATACTTTCAACGGTTGATGGTTTCAATCCATTTGGTGAGCTTCGTTCTACTTACTCGGAGTGGTCTGTTTTGGTCATAAACAATAACCTACCTCCTTGGATGACGATTAAGAGAGAGAACACAATGTTGTAAATGATTATTCCAGGTATTTTTTTGAAACTAATTATATTATTTCATAAATTTATTTGTTTAATTTCCGCATGAGAACACCTTTTATATATTTGGATAGATAACTAAATAGCAATATTTTATGTTTATTGATCAATTCAGTAAGTACCAAGTTAAACATATGAATTTATATATTGAGCCTCTTATCGATGAGATATTTGTTGGTCACTCTATATGCCAGTTAATTAAAACCATCATGCGGAATGCTCAGTATAAATTGTCAACCCAGGGAAGTCATTTTATTTCAAAGGTAACTCACATTGTCTATGCTTAAACACTAAGTAGTTGATGACTGAATAAATTATCCTACTTATCTATTTTGTGAAAATCCTCCCATAATGAAACTGATCTTAAACAACCTATCTAAGAATTCAGAATTGCAAACACTTCCTACAACTTTAATCCAGCAATCAATGATTCCTGAAATAAATATCTAGAATTACTTTTGCGGAAAGCTAAATCCTAATTTACCAAACTATATGTAGATCCATTGTGACCAGCCAATCCAGCCTCAATCTAGGAATAAGAAATAACAAGAATTGAATCAACAACTCTATACTATAGTCTGCTTGAATTACCAAACCTGAGAAAGACAAGTAATTGAAAGAAACTAAGGGAGAGCTTGGCTGTTACAACTATCACACACATGCATAAAAGAAACTAAACTACATAGTCGACTGTCATACCACACTGCTGCAGCTTAAAGGAAATGCAAGTATTGAGTATTCAAGGAAACACAATGATTAAACCTGACTGTTGCAAGTATTGAAACAAATGCATACAATGTAACATCCACACCACACAACTAATTAATCAAACATATAATTAACTCAGCGAGATCTATGGGAAGGCTGTCCCAGCCTTCAAACAGAGATGCCGAAACTAACACAAGTTAAAACACAGAGATCTGAAGAATCCTGCTCCTCGTATTAAAATGGTGAAATGAAGGTACAATATCTATTACAGCTTATAGAATAAAATATGATATTTTCCAACTCCTGGATCTGAATATTTCCTCTTACTTATACATCAACAATCGTAAACCTCACCCACTAATATCGAGCATCCATGAAGATTTACGATTTTAGAATTTTCCTGGTTTTTATCCACGTATTTTTCCTCCACGGATTTGAGAATGGTGTGGCTCCGTCCTTTACTCACGGGCTAAATTGTGGGTTCGGCATTGTGATTTTTCAGGCACTGGTGGGGAGACAATAAAATTCATCCCTAGTATGGTTTGCGTACGTTTTCCCCAGCAGTTTCAGTTGTGCAAAACAGGCCTTTGTTCCCCCACGTCGTGAGCTATGTTTCCTGTTACGATTGGGGACTGCTGTAGATGGTTTGAAGTCGTTTTCCCTGGTTTAAGCTGTGATAGCTAAATTGATTGCCTGAGTGCAATGGTTGGTCTTTGGACTATATTGGGAGCAGGGATGGGGGCTTAGTTTTCCTTGATAAACCTGGTGGCTGCAAACCACACAGACAGAGCTAGAGGGCTGGCCTTCTTCTCCATCACCCCTGAATAGCACTGGAAGGGAATGCAGGGCCTGAGGGACTGTGTAGCAGAGAAGGGACTGATTCCTTGTGTTGGGTCTGTTTGGGTGTCTTAGAGGTCAGGCTAGTTCTGGTGAAGGTTTTCTTGGCTCTGTAATGAGCTCACTAGCTTAGCATTGAGCCTTTCCCAACTCCTTGATGGCCTGATAAACCCAAATTTGTTGGCTTGGCTGTGTGTTTTTGTGTATCCTTGGCTACGTGTAAGCCTGTTTTTCCCTTATTCCTTGGAGAATCATGCCCAGCTTGGGGGTGGCAGCGTTGCTGAGAGATTAAGGAGCATGCTGGCCTATGGTTGGGTGGAACGTCGTAGTGACGTAGTTGGTTGCGGAACGAGTTCATCAAAAGATAAGTGCTCTTGTCCATTTTTACTTCTGCAACCTTAATTTCTGTTAATGATATGATGAACATGTTGCATGAATGCTTGTAGAAATGTATGTGGTTTCTGCTGTGTATGACAAATGAATGGAATCTGTGCATGTTTCACTGTAATGCATTTCCTTGTAGCACTCTGTTTATGCAATTTTATTGCATGTACATGCTCATGGGACTCTTAGCCCGGGTGGTTTAAGCTTGGAGTCATGTCCTCTTCGCCAGTCGGAGGCATGGGGACGTGACAGATAGTGGAGTGGATCATCTTAATTAGTAAACTTTGGTAGAGCTATAAGGCCAAGTCAGTGGGAACATGCATGGTGTTTTGTCACAACATGAACTAGAAGGGTACAAATTGTTTGATTTACATGATGTCATGTAGTGAAGGAAAAGAAAAATGTTGCGAATGAAGAATACTAAAAAAAAAGAAGGTACTAATGGATACCATAATCCTAAGAGAGACCTAAATGGTTAAACAAGAAATGGGGAGATCGTATTAATCATGAGACATCATGGGGAATTGAAAATATTTAAGAACATGATATGTGAAATGATGCAACATTGATGATCCATTCTTTGAAATTGAATTTGATCACAAGATGAGCATGAGCCATTGGAGAATACTGGATTGAAGTCTTCTAAAGTTCCAATGGGTCTTGCAAAGAACGGAAAAATAGATACAATAAGAGGGAAATACATCATCAGAGAAAGTACAAAGATAGCTTTGATGAAGACAAAAAAATGACAAATAGACCCAAGTGTTGAACAAACATTTCAATTATTCCAACCTTTTATGATACAACAAAAGCAAATGATTGCTTATTTACACTAATTTATTGTGGCAAGGTATTGGGGAAGATAAGTCAAGAAAATAGGGAAACATTTAAAGGAACCCTAAGACCTATGAACTTGGAATTGAAATTCAATAGACAAAGACCTTTTAAGAGTTGGTCTAACATAGTGGATAAGTTCAAGGAGTTATTTGGGTATACCACTAAAAGACCTTCAATCATAACTAGTTGAAGGCCATGGCAATGAAAAGGAGAAAATATGGTACACTGTGATTCAAGATTAAAGGCTTTGTTTGGACATTTCAAATGTGGGTACCTAGAACCATAAAAACTTCATTGGTTGAATTTTGGACTATACCTTAGTATTGGGTGAAATGTTTGAGAGCTAAAATGTAAGGGAAGCTCTTGATGCAACCATAGAAATGGAGAGACGAAAGGAGAAAAATCCACGAGATAGAGATCATAAAAATGAAGAATGACATCAAAAAATTTGGAGGATGAGCAAAACATGATAAAATTGGTCAAATCCCAAAAGGTGAATTAAAATGAGGAAAAACCAGGCATAATTAAAGTAATGAGACAAATATGACAAACACAAGGACCATGAACAAATCCAAACAAATCCATTTTTGCATAACATGTGATACTAACAAGCATTCATGGAATGATTGTTCACACACCTTGTGGAATCAAGGCTAATGCACTAGAATAATATGGAAAAAGGAAATAATATAAACTCTTTTAAGGTTCAATAATCATAACAAGGGCATTGGAATGGTCCAAGATGTATCTAGAACTCTAGCATATAATGCTAATGACTCCGTTGTTTTTCTACTTGGTGTAGACATCATTTCATTTTTTGCATATGGAGCATGAGGGAATACAAAACCATTGTATTTTTGGTATTCCTAAAAATCATTTGTTATTATTTGTGTACCCAATACCCATGATACATTACATTATTTGAGATGGAAGATGTTGACCAAAAATTGCAAAATGCCTTGAAAATGAGGAATTGGATGGGTATGGAAGATAATGATTTGATGATGACTAGAAAGAGAGTCAAGATGATTGGGATTGTGTAGAGAAAAAAAAAATCCTCCTCTGCCTTTTAGAAGTTTAGAGAACGGAGAGAGGAAAATACCTAAGTGAGGAAAGAGTTTAGATCAAAGCAAAAGAAACCGGAGGGAAAAAAATCCAAGAGTTGGTAGATCAATGTGAGATTTCTCTTGAGAGAAGAAATTCTTGAAAAAGGCGTATGAATTCCTTAGATGTTTAACAAACGTTGATGAATATGATGAACTAGATGTAGTGAGGGAATTCTTTCAACAGCATTTTTTATTAAATTAACAGCTCTGTCGCTCTAGCGACGACCGTTTGTGCAACTCCGAAAGGCTTGCTATACTAGTGATGAAATTTTCATTGCTAGTATAAGAATTCCGTCGGAACATTAAAGGAATTGTTGTATCTATAACGATGCCCATTTTTTCAAGTCTCCATTGGGCTTGTTATACTAGAGAATTATTTTTTGTCGCTAGTATAGCAAACATGTCGGTGAGTTGCACAAACAGGCGTCGCTATAGCAATGGAACCTCATCGCTACAACGACGATGCATCACTGGTATAAACATATTTTAAACATGTTCCTCCATCGTTATAGCGACAACAAAGTGTTTCTATAGTGATGATGGAAGTGTTTCTATAGAGACAACACCTTGTCACTACAACGACGATGCATCATTGGTATAAACATATTTTAAACATGTGACTTCGTCGCTATAGAGAAAACCAAGTGTTGCTATAGAAACGATGGAAATGTTGTTATAGCGATGGGAAAGTGTCTCTATAGCGATAAAGTTTGAGTTTTTAAACAACCCACGTTTCATTTCTTCTGTGTCGCTATAGATACAAACTGTGGAAAGTGTTGCTACAATGACAAATTTGTTTCCACGAAAAAAGTGGTCATGTTTGTCGCTATAGCAATGCACAAGTGTTGCAATAGCAATGATTTTCTGTTGGAAAAATGTGCACGTGTACTAGTGTTGGGATTTTGAAGCAGTTAAGGGAAAGTGAGTAAGGTGACAGTGGTCACTTGTTTTGCATATGCTTACCGATGGCAAGACCACATTTTGGCGATGTTGTCGGGGATCATTTCGAAATATGAAGTGGTTGATTCCAAGTCATTCACACCTTGGAAAGAACGACATCTGGTAAGAAAAATTGAGCTAATTCTTTCTGGGAATTTTGAAAATATCATTGAAGACTAATCTTGTAGGTCTTACCTCATGACTCCACAAAGAAAATCCCAACATGACTTGACACTTTGGTAAGTATTGAATTCATAATTTTATATGATTTCTTACATTTTTTTAAGAACTAACCTATAGGCTTACCTGGCAACTCCTCAAAGAGCTCATCCTGTCCCATCTATCAGGTACACCCTTGTTTTATTTGGTACTTTAGTGATATTTTCTTAACTAACCTGGTAGGTTTCTCCTGTCGACTCCAATCGAAGAAAATTAAAAGAAGTAATCTATAAATATAGGGAAGCCCAACAAGATGGAATCCAATTATGAATTGTGGATGGACATATTGGAATTCTCATTCATTCCAGGTTTCCCACACAATTACGCCATTAAATAATTGTGGTAAGACATCGATCTCATTGTTCCAGCAATATCAGAACCATGAAGCATCCCATGTGCAAGAATTCATGCGATTCATCTGGGAAAGTAACACCATGCATGAAGACATCAAGATTAGGCTATTTCCATTGTCTCTTCACCTAGAAATCAACTTATCTGTGAGAAATTGGTATGAAGGATTACCTTGCAAAATATTTTCTTCTCTCAAGCAATTCATTGATGCATTCAGCACGGATTGGGATTACAGTATTGAAGAACGGGAAAGAAATTCCATGATCGATAGAATCTGGGAAGAAGCCATGAGAAAAATATATACTCAAGATGATGTAAGAGAAGGAAACATAGATGATATTCTTTTCAAGTTTGAAGATACTGATAATCTGAATACTACATAAATGGAAATTGGTTTCGCTCCTCTTGATCTATCAACTTTCCCAGGTTATTCAGATGAGTTACCCGAAGTATTCTGGCATGCATTCAAGGGAAACCATAATAATTATGTGCATCATGTGGAATGTTTTATTACTATGGCTTCCAGATATGGTATTAAATAAGAAGAAGATGTTTACACATAATCATTTGTCCTTCATCTGGGAGGAAAATATCCCGCTTAGTTTGTGGGCCTAGATAAAGGAACGATATCATCATTTGCAAAATTTGTGGAAACATTTTGTAACCACTGGGATTCATGGCATCATGATGAATGGATGCCTCCTGTTAAGAATGTGAAGGGCTTGTTCAGTAAGGAATCCCAAAGAAAATATCGGGTTGAAGCAACCATTCTTCAAGGTCTAACTGATGATATCTTGAGAACGATAGATGAAGCTTCCCAAGCATATGAATATGATTATGATCCCATATATGACAATCCAAAAGCACTAATTGAAGAGGCTAAGAAATAAAAAGATAGGATGGGTCCTCCCTTCCAACATATAGAGACTCCTTGTGACATAATAGACCTTTGGGAACATAATTATGGGAATTCTGAGGATGATTGTTACTAGACATTTATGGGTCTACCTCTCTATGATTCCTTGAGACCAGGTAGAGTTCTCTCCATATGTTACAATGAGAAAGAGAATATTGATGAATTTACTTAGGAAGAGCCAAAACTTGACACTATTTGGGACGAGGAACTCTCACTCACCTCCAACAGGGATGATAAAGACATAACTTATGAAGACCTTGTTCAAATATTTGGGACATCATATCTCTGGTCATTCTTCCATGATGTCCCTGTCATACTTGACCTACAATAGGGAAGCTTGTCACACTAAGGATCCTTTTCTAGATATTCAACATATGATGAGCCTAGGTCATCACTCTCAATTATTCCCCTCAAGATGCACAGAATAAGGTTTTCATCCTCCTCTACCCTACATCGACAAGCCCTGAATGATACATCTCAACAAGGCTAAGGAAGGTAGTTTGATAGGTATGAATTTCATCCCTCGGTCTCATAATATTTATTGTATATATTTTCATTTGAGGCATGAAGGTATGTATTATCTTGTTGAAAATTTTAAAAGTTCAAGCATTATTGGGGTTACTAACATGATTGTGGAAAAGATAGGTGATATACTTGTCTGTACAAAGAAAAGTATGAGTAAATGCAGAGACAGTTTGCGGCTCTTATATGAATATTTGCAAAGTCCAACCCCATAGATAGCCTCCCAAGGTCAGGATTCAAGGGTGAGTTTCATGCAAATTGTTTCACAATATGTGTATGCTGGAGGTGTCTGATACGTAATCCCACTATAAGAATGGATCAACAAAGCGTGTCGAAATAATGCTTCTCCATGGCTTTAGTTTCAAGTTTTCCAAGTTCTTAAGAAGGTATGGTTTCCTGCACTCATCAAGATAAATATTCTAGTACAAACTCAACATATCATCAATGAGGTATTGTCTTGGATTACGCTAAAGGATAAATGTAAGATGGAAGGTATGAATTGCTTACATAAATGGTTACATTGGTGGTATGATTTCACTTAACATGTTTTGATTACCATGTTTAGAGTAAGTAGGTTTAGTTGCATTAGGAATATTTCTATGTGTTTCATTTCATGTATTTTCATGTCTAGTTAATTTTCATTTTTCTTAATTTGTTCCCCTCATTTTATCAAAAAGGCCGGATGGAAGTGTATGCATCTACATGCTTTTAATCTCTCGAGCATTCGATATGTGTGTCATTCTATAGGTACCAATAGATTCGTAGGATCTTGAGGAATCCCAGGAAGATAAATTGTCCTATAATTGGAGTGTAATGTCCCTATTCAAAAATTCCCAATAAAGGCAGAATTTTGGAAAAATCATCTTTACTAGTTTTGACCAAGGGGGATTTGAATGGCTCAAGAGGGTATCGAATTTTGTAGGGAATTATGTTGGAAGTATTAGTACTATTAAAGGGACTCTATGGTATTTTTATGATATTTCATAGAAATCTAGAAATTGAATTGGTCGTGATGGGAAAAGGGGAAAAATTACGAGCAATTTATGATGCAATTCCCCCCAGGGTAATGGAAGAAATGGCTCTCCAACTCCTATTCGACCCTCCCAAATTTTATAACAGAGTATGGAGACTGTAAAAATACTTATTTAATTTCATTTGGTGTGGTTGATACTTCTGAAACTGAGTTTTAAATATGCATATACTAATGCACAATTTCACTGATATTTGCTTAAGGGAAATGACACTTAAAAGCCCAACTTATGCACATAAGGGTTTAGAACAGAGAAATATTAATATATATCATTGAAATCATTTCAATATCTCACTAAAAACACATAAAATTGATCCAATTCTCAATATACATCAAACACACAATATCCACTGAAAGGGAAAATCATCACATGGAAACTAGTCACAATAAAGCTTGGAAATGTGGACATTTGCACAAGTATTTCTTTAATTTCAACTTAAAGAGAATATGGAGATGATATTATAGATACATACATCATAAATAAATTCTTGGGCATCAACCATCCTCAGAAAGGCGCAAGAATCACTCCAAAAAGTGCGCCATCAAATGAGAGTGTGGGGAAATGGCACTATTTCTTCATTGATTGACATTTTTACATGAAATATTTCAGTATTTTTACTTGAGAGTCTTCTGAAATTGAAATAAGGAGAATTTACATCAAAAAATAAAATGATGAGGCATTGGAATATTCCCCGAAGATATCAATAGCTCACCCAAAGCACAATCCCTCCATGAGCAAGAATATGCAATAAAAACTAGAAATGGTTGAGAGAAAGTGCTGCAATAGAAGGAACCACAAGCTATCCTTTATCTTACACCTGCAAATAAAAATCCATTAAATATCCATGAAATACCTGAGTGGACTCTCCAAAAACCAACTTGGATGGGAATCTTTCACCCTCGAAATTGGCTAAGACAAGAAAACTAGTCATCCACTAGCTCTCACAATTCACAAACGCAATTTTATCAAATGATCAAAAGCTCTTCTATTGGTTGATTCCTATATTTTATAAAAATTCTTAGCCTTCTAAGGTTACCAATCCATCCACAAAGTAAAACCAATTCGAATTAGGGTGTGGTCTCAATATTTTCCATGTGTCCTCCCTTTCCTAGCCTTCCATCTTCCCCCAATTCGAGTAGGAACCTATTGAGCTTCCCCAACTCACATGAGCATCCTTGGATGCTCTATTTTGACCTAACATGTTAGATATGTCAAATTTCATCCTTTATATATGATTTGTCTCATAGCATCTTCATCATTGTTGTCATAGAGCTAAGGAATCTAGTCCAAGTGTATTAGCCTTCTAACTCATCCAAGAACATTTAGGCTTTCGATGGATTCAAAACTGCAAGAGGAGGATGTCATGTGGCATAGAAATTCTAGCTTGTGCAGTCCCCATAATCTCCATGTGTCTCCATGCTCCATTGCCACTTCAATTTTCTCTTGTATTTATTTAATAAGCTCCATTATTAAATATTTATTCCATTCTAATGTCTAAACATCAATTATTAGCTCCCTTATTAAAATTACAAATGTTTCCATCCAACCTAGGGAACTAGTAGGATTGATGGAATTGTCCTGCTATGCAATTATAAAAATGGGGACATTACAGCCAGTGTTATTCTACACTTGTACCTAGTGCACCTTCAGGTGTGCCCCAGGGAGAAAGGGACAATTTTTCAACCAAGAGGGGTATTATTGAACAATGGCAGTCATAGTTGGACCCTTTGGTCCTCCTTTAAGGGTACTATAGCTTAATGGAACTGTTGACTTCCCGTTAAATAGGTTTTTAACCTCAGGGTTGGTGTCTGGGGCACCTAATGGTTGACCAATGGGTCTCATGGCTCCATTTCCTTCTTGCGCACTCTAGTGGCCTTTGATTCAGCTATGAGACACTCGTCCCCTATCACGGCCACTTCATACACCATTTTGTCCCTTAAGTCAGTGGGTCCTTTCTCTCCCTGGCTTTCTTTCCTCATAGGAAGGAATCCTCCATACCAGGTCATTTCCTTGCTTTAAAGAGGGTATTGAGGGATTTTACAACATTCTAGGGGTTATATGGGGTATAACACCATCCCTCCAACCCACTTTGGCCTTTCATTCGGAGCGATTTTCTTATTTGAGCATGTTTTGGCACCTCGGGATGCAAATACCCCCAGGTATCCCACCATAGTTTATATTTTATTTTTATTTTTTCTAATTTTAGGTTGGCATTTGATAGTTATGAATTTGCTTGTTTTAAGGCATGTAAGCCTGGATAAGTGAGTGTTAGATCATATAAATATATGTCCTCACTTTCACTAGTAATTCTTTGGTGAATCTCTGCTTTGGTGATGCTTCGATTTATTGGATGAACATAAGCATAAGGAGGTCGGGCTTCTTACCTTTTCCTTGGATGTTGATGGATGTGCATGTATCAAGTCTTAGTGGTAGCCTTAGAGCTGCACTCTTCCCTAGGATAGGTCACTGCTTTCTTTCCTGTCAGCGATGACGACATGCCTTCTAGTGAGGGTTCCTTAAGATTTCCCCTTATATTTACCAGGTTAGTTTCTTAACCTAGGACCCTTCCTCACTAGGTTAGAGATCCTCCTTATAAACCTTGGGTTAGGTAGGGCTTGCGCTAGGGTTTTTTCCTAGGTTTTCACACTTTTCTCTCACAAAACCTAGTTTAGGAGTTACATTTCAACTAATCTAGGGTTATTTCTTAGAGTAGTCTTAGGTTGGATAGTGTCTAGAATAGTTTTAGGTTATTTAGGTTTTTAGGTTATGTTTTTATCTAGGTTATGGTTGGCACAGGGCTTCGTTATTCATGGCAGTTACACACTGGTGCAAACTCCCTTTTCTATTGGCAACACGCTCCTCAAGAAATGTTGTCTCCTTCACAAGAACCCTCTACCTTGGTCGAGTTTGCACCCTTGTTGTTACTCTCTTCATCATAGGTGCTCTCATCCTCGCTAGTCAGCTTTTTTTCTCCCACCGTGTCTATCTCCTTCTACGGGTTTCTCCAACCTGCTACAAGCCTTCACACGGAGGGTCATCTCCACAAAACTCTTGGCATCCTCCTCCTAGATAGGATATCTCTTGTTCCTCCTCAGCTTCCTCATAACGATATCCATCCTTTCTTGCGACCTACAACACCTCTTCCCCTTCCCTTTTGAGTTGTTTTCATTTCCACATGACTTCCACCTTTCCTTAGATCTGCCTGCGATCTCCTAAGTGTATTCCTTCCCACTCTATGTTGTGCGCTACCTTAACCCGCGAACTGCAACATTGTCGAGACCTGTTACTCTCAATGCCTTCCCTCCATCACCTAGTAGCATGCTCCCATTATATCTTCGCCTCCTCAGTGTCATCCTCCACATTGCGACTTCCCCTGGTCACTCTCTTATAGCTAGAATCCACGCCCTGAGAATTCTATTCCTCCTCCATGCATTTGCTGCCAACTGCTTCACTCCATCCCATGTTCCTAGCAACTGCCTCCCTCTTAGGCTAATCTCTCTGCTTCACCTCTACGCTCCTTCTCTAGCATGAGCATTCTCTTTTTTCACTACTAACCTCCTTGCTGGAAATCCTCTCCCGGTGTTTTTCCTTTCCTCTCCTCCTCGCGGCCCCAACTAAATGTTATCCTCTCCCCATCGTTGGTTCCAGACTACCGCTAGCCTCCTCACTTCATTCACACTGCGTCCAACCTCATGGCTGCCCTTTAAGTTGCAGCCACATCCTATACTCACCATCTCCTCTCGTGGGATACCTCGATCAGTTTCCATCAACCGTGCATGGTCATAGTTACAATTAGATAATTTGTTGCCTACAATTAGATAATTGCATGGTCATAGTTATAATAAAAACACTTAATTATTCACTCTTTTTCAAGAATCGATTAGGCACTGATCAACAATATACTCGAGAGAAGTTTCCTTCGGTGTTTAGTATCTTTGAGGGGTCTAATAGGGTTATCCCCTAAGAGGCTCTGACTTCTGAAGCAGTTAAGGGAAAGTGACTAAGGTGACAGTGGACACTTGTTCTGCACATAAATTCCAATTTGACTTCAATCCACACACAATGTTAAGACATGTTTATTTTTGGAATTGAAAGTCACCGCATGATATTTGTTTTTTGAGTTAATTATTTGTTTCCTATAATTAGAATAACAACATTTAATTATTCAATCTTGTTTAAGACTCCATTAGGCATTGATTAGCAATATACTCGAGAGAAGTTTCCTTCATGGGGACTTCACTTAGTGAACCTCTCACATAGCACGTGTGATCGTGGGATATTGAAGAATACCATTAATTTCGAGAGATATTGACCCAAACTCTTTTTGTTGAACCCCCCTCCCAATACTTAAAACCTCCTCCCCACCCCTTTTTATACCTCAATCCTTATAAACCACCCTACCCACCCCCACGTTAAACCCTTCATCCCATGAATACTTGCAATATATTGGTTTAATTTTTGATAATTTTAAAACCCACAATATGAACTAACATGATAGGATATTGGCCAAGAAGTGAAGCCCCCGTGGTTTCCTCTTGCTTTTAGTGTATTTGCGGGGCCTAATAGGGATCTCCCCTAGGAGCCTCTGACTTGCAAAGACATTAAGGGCAAGTGACGAAGGTGAAATTGGTCACTTGTTCTGCATATGCTTACCGGTGGCAAGACCTACCATTTCAACCTGTAACAGATTTGAAGGGGTTAGCTTCCACTCTATGGTATCCAATTCAACTATAGAGATATCTCTTATGTCCTTCCCAACATCATTCCTT
>LPNX010153967.1:18978-33395 GCA_001517045.1 Pseudotsuga menziesii
CGACGACGCCATGCGGCAAAACCACGCTTTGCGGTCCTAGTAAAATTGTGCATAAGTGCAATAATGAATCAACAAAACCATCTATTTATATTTATTTATAGAAGAGTCTACAAAAATCNTTGTCGTATAACTGATCAAAGCGCTTGTGCGACGAAGCCATGCGGCAAAACCACGCTTTGCGGTCCTAGTAAAATTGTGCATAAGTGCAATAATGAATCAACAAAACCATCTATTTATATTTATTTATAGAAGAGTCTACAAAAATCCAAGACTTTAGAGATGAATTGTTCCCACAAGTTTGGATTTTCTTTTAAAAAGAAAAATACCAATTCTCTAAATTATGCGAACAGAATTTGACCAAAATCATAATTTTATGGTAATATTTTACATTGTAAAAATAAATAAATAAATCTATAATTGCTTTAAAATGCCTTTTCTACAGCTCAAATGAACATTGGTTGGGCACCAATTCTCTAAATTATGCAAACAGAATTTGACCAAAATCATAATTTTATGGTAATATTTTACATTGTAAAAATAAATAAATAAATCTATAATTGCTTTAAAATGCCTTTTCTACAGCTCAAATGAACATTGGTTGGGCAGAGAGGCCCTTTCTACAGCTCAAATGGGGAGGATGTGTCCCCTCACTGACACATGCCCACTCAATAAAAACAATAATAATAAAAGTAAAAAATAAAAAAACTTATACCATGTCGGCTTATAATTAAAAAAAATAAAAAACACAATATTACAAACTGAATAGTAAAATATTAGTAGTAGTAAAATTCAATTGACTTGTAGGAAAAACAAAAATTATAAAACCAAGAACATATAAAATTTAATTTTAAATTAGCTAAATTGTAAAACACATTTTTGTGGATTATTTTAGTCATTAACTACTCTTAATATTCATTATTAGTTTTAAAGAAAGACAAGTTTGAAATTACTTAAGCAAGTTGGTCATTTCCCTCCCTTATTAGACATTATTTTTAAATTAAAAAGGGTTTGCACCTCAAGACAACTTGATCACTCTAGTGTATCATGTTTTTTCCACATAAATGATGAATTCTTCCCACAAGGAAATCCGAGCCCTAGCTTGGACCTAAACCAAAAAACTATAGAAAACGAGAACCAAAAATTCTGCAGAGCTGCAACCTCGCAAGTAGGATTTGGATGGTGAAGATTTGGGATCTCTAGAAACTAGTTGGACCAACCAACTCCCCTCAGTCAATCACATCTCATGTTAAGTTCAACTTTCCATTTTGAGAAATTTCATTTTTCTAGTGACCTACTAGACAGGATGGCCCCAAGCACTAAGCTTGAGGACAAAATAGAAGGCATAAAAAACTTCCTATATTGGAAGTATAGGATTGGTCTCATTCTGAAAGAGAATGGCCTTGATAAGTACATCAAGGATGAATTTATAGAACCTAAAGAAGTTCAAGCTAAGGAGAAGCATTAACAAAACCTAATCAAAGCAATGAGGATCAATGTTGATTCTATCAAAGATCACTTCATCCCTCAAGTTTCATCTATGAATACACGTAAGAAAATGTATGATGCACTTTCTAGAATGTATGAGGGAAGGAACATCAACAAAAATATGAATTTGAGAGCTCAACTGAAGGGAACCAAGATGAGAAAAGGAGAATCAATTCAATATTACTTCACAAGGGTCTCCCAGTTCAGAGAACAACTAAATTCTATTGGAGACACCCTTGATGAGGATCAACTAGTTACGACTTCTCTCAATGGTCTCACTAGACCTTGGGACCCATTCATACAGACTCAATGTGGTAGAAAATAAAGTATGAATTTTCACATAGTATGGGAAGATTACAAACAAGAAGAAGCTAGAGTAGCCAACAAAGAAGCTCTACTCAGACAAGATGATCATGATCTAGCCATCCATACTAAAGGAAGAAAAAAATCAAAATTCAAGAAGAGTAATAAAAAATCTTCAAAGAATAAGTTTCAGAAGAAGAAGCACTACTCAAAGTATCAATGCTACAATTGTCATAAGATAGGACACCTTGCCAGAGAGTGTCCATCACCAGAAAACACCAATAACAACAACAAGAGACATCATGCTCATGTCACGTCGCCATACCCCATAATATGGATTATTAAAAAAAAATCTTAAAGAACCCCTTTGTTCTTCTGATAAACACCAAGTATGGACATTAACCTATTCTCCAACCTTCATCTCAGGCTTAGAACCACTATACCAGTCGTTTTGCCATTCAATTTTCCATTCTGCATCCAAAATGGCAATTTCTGAACAAACCTTACCCCTTCCGCACTTCCGCTTCCTCACTTCTGCTTCCATATTTCCACCTCGAAAGTCGGAAGTCAGAAGTCGGAACCCAGGAACTTGCACTTTTGACTTAATCTCTCTCTGTCCTTCTGACTTCCACTTTCTGACCTCGGAAGTCAGAAATAGGAGCATTAACTTTGCCTTAGGATTTTCCTCCTAATTTATTCCTTCCGCCTTTCGCCTTTCATAGGAGGATCCTGAAATTCGAAATATTCTACTCCAATGGAACTTCCTTCTCCTGCATTCCACCTTTTATGGTGGATCCCGGGGTGCGGAACACAACTTTTCCTCCTAGTTCAACTATTCCCTCTGGAATTTTTCCTTCCACCTCTCCTAGGTGGATTTCCAAGGGTGGAAACGCCAAGTCAGAACAATTCTGACCTCTGTAAGAGTATCCCAACCTTAATGAACTTAGGAAAGATGCATAAAAACATCTAAGGCATAAACAAAGATAGAATGCAAGAAATATACAAAAGTAACATGTACTTCATCATCACTAAGCAATCAATCATGAACATAAAAATTAATATACAAATACATTTCATAAACAACATAACAAGAATACTTATCTTGAAGGATGAAGTTGTCTTGCAACTAGCTATGTAGATGCAATGTTCCACCCAATCGTATGCCAGTGTGTTTCTTAATCTCTCAACACCACTTCCACCCCTGATTTGGGAATGATTCCACAAGGACTAGGGAACAACGGACTCACACACATCTAGGTATATTTAACACACAATCAAGACAACCCCTAGCTGGACTAATCAAATTGTCCATCTAATCCATCACCTAGTTGGGTTAATAGGCTGTAGGCTTATCAAGCCAACACTTGCATTAATGGACCATCCAAACCAAAATATGGGTTCATAGGCCTCAAGAAAAAACCATCTCTCATAGTTGGGTTAACAGGTTGTCTTGCCAAGGATTACACATAAGTCCAATGCAAAACAAGACTCAACCAAGCCAAGATCCAATTGGGTTAACATGCCCTGAGGCCAAGCCAATATCCCTTGGGTTTACAGGATGATAAGGAAGTGGAAAGGTAATTGAATGACTAATCCAGTGGCTCACTCAAGATCTAAGGACACCTCCATAAAATCTATCTGGCATGGCATCCACATTACCTCCATCCAAACACAAGGTAGCATTCCTCAGCTCTGCTCAACAATCCCTAAGGCTATGCCTCCCTTCTAGTGCTCTTCAGGGCATGTAGTAAGGATATACCATCCACTCTTATCTTTATTTGAGGTTCCTTCTTAGACTATGTTGCAATTCCATTTCTCTTGTCTTCCACTCCTCAGTCTTGTGAAACCATGAGACCCAAATCCTAGGGTACACAAGAAAACCACACTATTGGACCAGTAAACCGGATTCTCACTATACACATGGAAAAACATGGTAATAGAGGATTTATACTGCAGGAAACCACCCATGACGGAAAAACCACATATGATCGCACTTGCTCAAAAAATTGAGTGATCTCCTTTGCCTTTGCTCGACAAAGGAAAAATATTTTCCAAATACTCAATCCCTTGACCCTTGCGTGGCTGAGGATGGTAAGAAACAGGTGAAAGACCCTTGAACAAAACATGGTTCTCTCTCTCTGCAGGTTAAGACCAGGGTGAACAACCCGAAAGAAAAAATTCTGTGGGATGAGTGAGCAGCTTAAATGAGGAACAACAAAGACCAAAATGCGTCTGAGGAGAATGGCTTGAATGCGGGTTTTTTCGAATTGACTAAGGAGGAGTGAACAAAACCCAAACATGATCTCTTCTGAAGAACATTGAACACATCATGTGCTTTCTTCCTACATAAGAAAAAGCACGTGATCCTCCAGGCTGCAGGCCCGCATAGACTGCAATCTGCCATGCCTTGCACTGTCCCAGGAATTAACTGCCTCATCTGAATTCTGGAAGGAATTAATGATTGAGGACATAGGACAAAAAATATAGTTGAGGGTACATGGGTATCCCCATTGACATCTGGCTTGACCCTATAGGATTAGAGGTTTGACCAACTCTCCACCCCATTCCTTGTGAATTCATGCCCCCATCTCTTTCACGTTGCAGTTCAATAGCTAGCTGTCGCATTTTTATTGATCTGTACATTTACATGATATTCAACAAGGCTTATTGCTTTGACTAGCACCATAACCATAGCCTTAAGAATCCACCTTGATTACCTATATACAAAATACCAGGTCGATGGCAGACCTTTGGCCTTGATCCCCATGCAATGATCTCAATACATTATATATGTCATGTACAATCAAAATATCATGTGGTCAAAACCAGGGTGTTACAACTCATCTACTTGATGATGAGGATGAAGAAAAAGAAAGAACTCAAAAGAGACTAACTAGAGGTGAAGATGTAGAAGAATATGTATTATTATCTGCTCTCTCTGGGTCTGTAACACCTAGAGAAGATACATGGCTTATTGATAGTGGTGCTTCAAAGCACATGACAAGGAAGAAGCAAACTTTGTCAAGACTTGAAGAAAATAACTCTCCTCAGAAAGTATCATTAGGACATGACTATCAATATCCCATCAAAGGTATTGGTGAATCAAGCTACAAGTTTGACTCTGGGACTTCCATGAATATGAAGGAAGTACTGTATGTACCAGGTTTGAAAAAGAACTTACTTTCGATCTCTTCTCTAGATAAGAAAGGATATAGAGTTTCTTTTATATATGGACACGTACTTATGTGGTACAAAGAAAAGACACTTTAAGATGTTGTAGTCATTGGTGAAGAAGAAGGAGGACTTTACAAACTCAAAGGACATCTAGAGACATCCCTTGCCCATGAGACTACAAGCTCAAGTGAACTATAGCATAGGAGGCTTTCTTACATCAACTATGAGTTTCCCTATGTGAGCAAGGTGGTAACATGGTTACCAGATCTAAAGGTTGAACATGAGGGAACTTGCAAAGGATGTGCAATAGGAAAGAACATCAAGAATCCATTTCCGAAAAGTGAAACAAAGACTAAAGGTACATTGGAACTAATTCATTCTAATGTATGTGGTCCCATGCCCTCCATATCATTAAGTGGATATAATTATTATGTCACCTTTATTGATGACTATTCAAAAAATACTTGGATATACTTCTTGAAGAACAAGAGTGAAGTGTTTAAGAAATTCAAGGAATTCAAAGCCTTTATAGAGAACCACTCAAAAATAAGATTCAAGACACGGAGGCCAGATAATGGTGGAGAATACACTTCAAAGGAATTTGGAGCATTTTTTAAGGGGGCATGACTCAAGAGGGAAATAACCACTACCTATAATCCCCAATAGATTGGTGTTAGGGAAAGAAAGAATACAACTATTATGGAAGTAGTGAAGACCATGATTCATGACCAAGAAATCCCCATGAACCTATGGGATGAACCAACAAGAACAACCATATATGTGCAGAATAGATTATCTCACAATTATCTTGGATTCAAGAATCCTGAAGAGATGTATACAGGAAATAAACCTAAAGTGAGCCATCTCAAGATATTTGGCTGCCCAGTATATGTACATATTCCGAAAGAGAATAGAAACAAGTTGGATCCTTCTAGAAAGAAGGGTATATTTTTTGGATATTGTGAAGTCTCCAAACCCTTGAGGATATTAATATCAGGACTCCATCATACCAATGTTAGTAGGGGTGTAACATTTGATAAAGACACACCTCTTAAGAAATATAGAAGTTGTCACCTTGAAGATGTACAGTAAAAGGATGTACCTCCCAGAATGGTAGAATTTGAACCCTCTTTTGAAATAGTAGCATATGAAGATCATGATATGCTAGAGTCTCAGGAACCTCCTAGTATGGATAGCTCTCAAAAGAGAAAACCTACTTGGGTAAGATAAATCATAGAGGAAGAAAAGGGATATGGAGCTCTAGAAGGATCCAAAAGAACAAGCAAAAGATCAAATCCATATTCTAGTTATGTAGCTTTGATGTGTGACCTTGTAGATCAAGAACCCACTAGCTATGAAGAAGCTCCACAAAATAAAGAATGGGTTGAAGCAATGAAAAAAGAATACTAGTAAATAATGAAGATTGATGTTTGGGACATAGTACCCAAACTAGAAATGAAGATTGATGTTTGGGACATAGTACCCAAACTAGAAAACAAGAGTGTGGTATCTTTGAAATGGATCTACAAGATAACAAATGATGTTGATGGAAGCATTGAAAAATACAAGGCATGATTTGTGGCTAGAGGATTCTCTCAAAAAGAGGGTATTGATTATGAAGAGACATTTGCTCTAGTAGAAAGGTACACTCCCATAAGAAGCATCATGGCACTTGCTTCCATGATGAAGTGGGATCTAGACCAGAAGGATGTAATGAAAACCTTCCTTAATAGTGTGATTGAGGAAGAGCTTTACATCGAACAACCATAAGGATTTGAACTCGAAGACAGTGTGACTCATGTATGCAAGCTGAAAAAGGATTTGTATGGATTGATGCAAGCTCCTAGACCTTTGTATGGTAGAATAGATAGCTTCTTGACAAGCTTGGGATTTACCAGGAGTAAAGTTGATCCTAACCTTTACATGAAGGTTATAATGAATGATGAACCTATCATACTATTATTGTATGTGGATGATCTATTTCTGACAGTAAATGGGAAACAAATCACAGAGAGAAAGAAGAAGCTAGATGAATAATTCGAGATGAAATATCTTGGATTGATGCATTATTTCCTAGGGATGGAAGTGCGGTAGAGACCAAAAGGAATATTTCTGAACCATGGAAAGTATGCAGTAGAAATATTGAAAATATTTGATATGTTGGATTGTAAATCCACGGCCACACCCATTGACACTGACTTGGATCTTTTATCTGATGAGTCATCAGAATTAGTGGACATGACTCAATACAGGTAGATCATTGGATCATTGATGTATCTAAGGAATACAAGGCCAACTATATGCTTTGTTGTGAACACATTAAGTCAGTATCTATTTAAACCTAGACAAGTTCACCTGATAGCTGCAAAGCATGTGATGAGGTATATAAAAGGTACAATATACTTGGTAATTTACTATGGTAGAGATCATGTCTACAAATTATATGGATATACAAATTCATATTGGAAAGGAAGTGTTGTAGAAAATAAGAGCACTTTAGGTGGATGTTATTGTCTGGGATTAGCCATGATCTCATGGTTTAGTAAGAAATAGTCCAGTGTTTCTCTTAGTACAACTGAAGCAGAGTACATAGTAGCTTGCTCCGTTAGTTGCGAAGCGATATGGATTCAAGAATTTATGTCATGATTATTTAACATAGAGTTGGACATTAGAGTGATTCTCTGTGATAACAAGAGTTTCATAAAGATGACAGAGAATCTAGTGTTCCATGATAAATCAAAGAACATAGAAATATGATATTTTTATATAAGGGATATGGTACAAAAGGGAGCTATCAAGCTCCAGTATGTGAGTACCAATGAGTTAGTTTTTGATGTACTGACCAAGCGTCTATCTCGAATAAATTTTGAATATTTATGTGACAAGCTTGGTGTAGATTGAAAAGACTTTCCTCGCAAGGAGGAATAGTGATGGTACTACAAATGATGAAGATATGGACCTTATTCAGAAAGGAGGACTAAGTCAAAGATATGGACTCTCATCATAAAGGAATATCAGGTCGAAGACATGAACTCTCCTCGAACAAAGGTGGAGCAGCTTGATAATATGGAACTTCCCATGAAAGGGGGAGTGATTATAAGACTTAGATCAATGATGAGATGACAGTGATGATCATAAGGTCTGACATTCACTTGTGGATGATAGTATCCTCTCTTGAGGATGGCAGGTATAACACTTTTATCATGAGAGTGGTCCTTACTAAGGATGGGCTTGCAAAATGTTACTCTTGGATGGAGAGTACCCACATTTATTTGTGGATACGGTAGAATAAAAATATCCCAGGAGTGGTCCTAACCTAAGTGGTAAGGATGCTCTTTGATGAGTCCTCATAGGATGACATGACTGACATTTTGGATGCAGTCAAGGTCTACTTTACACAAAATACTCTTGTATGGAGAATATCCCTATATTCATATGCAGACACCATAGAATAACACTCGCTTAGGAGTGGTCCTAACCTTAGTGGTATCGATTCTCTATGATGAGACCTCACGAACGCCGTAATATAACTCTCACTTGGGAGTGGTCCTAACCTCAGTGGTAAGGATGTTCTACGATGAGGGCCGACATTTTGTATGTGGTCAAGATCTGTTTTGTACACAATACTCTCGGATGAAAGTGTATGCCTATATGTAAGTGTAGATACTCTAGTATAACACTAACTTAGGAGTGGTCCTAACTGTTGAAATATTGTAACTTCAAAGGATATTCTAAATGTATTTTACTGATGTAACCTAAGGGATATGTTATTATTCCTACGAGGGAGTGTTACTATTGTATTTGGTCATCACATATTCATGAGGTAAATACTCCACTTGTGTTGGGTCTTTAGTACCCTAATAAATAATATAATATATTGTTTTTTAGTATTCCTAGGTTAAGTCGGCCCAGACAATTTATTGGGGCCGACTTGTCTAGTGTAAAAGTCAATTGACACATATGTATAAATAGAGGAGCTATGTTTCTTATTTTAAAACATACTCACTCACTTGTATAGTGCATAGGAGAGAGAGAGAGAGAGATAGAATAGAAGGAAGAGAACACTTGTTTTGGGGGTTGTCTTTTATACATATTATACGAAGGAAGTTTTTGCTGGGTTTTTTTCAGCTTGAGGGTTTCCTAGGATAAATGTCGTGTATATCTTGTGTTTGTGTCTCTATCAGTGATTCTTGGTATGTTGCTATGATTTTGAATTGAATACTATTGAATCTAGTCTAGCATATGAAAACTTAACACTAACCTTAGTGGTATGGATGGTATACGATGAGTCCTTACGAATGACAGGGCCTATATCTAGGTGTGGTTGAGATATACATTCAGTTGTAGACGATTCATCTAATCAATATTATGGATCATGATAATGGAGGATTGCATCATCCTTTGACTTGCGTCCTAATGTGATAGTGATTGATCATCCCATAAAAATATCATGTGTACTGTAGGTAGCGTGGTGACGAAGGATCAAGAAGATCAAAGTGTTGTTGCAAAGGATCGAAATGATCAAAGTGTTTTTGCAAAGGATCGAATATGGAAGTGTTGCTATGAAGGATTGAGAAGATCAAAATATTGCTGCAAAGCCTTCAAAATGATCAAAGTGCTACTGCAAAGGATCAGAGATCAAAGTGCTGCTACAAAGGATCGATAAGATCAAAAGTGCTACAAAGGATCGAAGATCGATGTGCTGCTGCAAAGGATTGAAGATCAAAGTACTACTGCAAAGGATCAGAAGATCAAAGTGCTTTTACAGAGGATCGAAATATCAAAGTGTTGCTGCAAAATGGACCAAGTGATCATGTGATAGAGAATATGAAGACATTAAAGAGTAATTGTTCCAGTTGCTGATTGTGAAAACTTATTATGATGTATAGATGTATTACCTTGATACTACTGAAGATATTGTCTATTTTTTATCTTGTAGTCTATGGTGATGTTGTTAGTAGAATAACCTTTTCGTTAAGGGGGAGTGTTTAAATATTGTAACTTCAAAGGATATTCTAAATGTAGTTTAGTGATGTACCCAAGGGAGATGTTATTATTCCTCTGGATATTCTAAATGTAGTTTAGTGATGTAACCCAAGGGAGACATCTCTTTGATGGGTAACCACTGGAACCATGTTTCCACGATTGTCGAGGGATTATAGTCCCTTAGCATGCGGCCAAGGCACTCATTGAAGGAAATGGGATGGCTGGATGGTGGAGTCAGTCTTGCACAACTGAACACAATTATATGTCAGCCCACATTACTTAACGTTGTTCTTGACCTTACAACTGGTGCAACTTGTGTGACGCAGTTGAATCATACTAACAGACTATCTACAACTTACATTGTGACTTAAGACAGTATGCACAGGATGATATATGCATATATTTGAATGACGCTATCTCAAACATTCATCTACTGATTATAATATAACATTAGGAATTTAATAAACATTTCATCTTCACACATTAAGAAAATAGAAACCATTCACATAAACATTCACATCATCAACCACCCATTCAAACACAAGGGATAACGTGGAAACCCATCTGGTAAAAACCACCAAGGTGCACTTTATTTGGCATGAGAAAAGGATATATCACCTTGCAGTCTATAGGATGTAGATTGATCTTCTGATATGTCTTTATGACTCATATTTTTGGTTCTCATGCTCTCTGGTTTGTTCTTCTACCCTACTCCTACTCCTAGTGGTCTGCGTACACAGCAGCCAGATCCATGACTCAACAACCTCCTATTACTACCAGACTCTTCCTGAGTCTTCTCTTCTTCTAATATCTGCAAAATTACAACAAATGGTGTCTGTCACTATTGATCGCCCATGAACAGCCAAAATAATAACTATTGATCACCAACTAGGAATCAAAAATGACCAACATTAACCAGCCAACAACTAACCCTCTAACTATTGAATCCCTCCTATTTATACTATTTTAAATGACCACGTAGGTTCGAATACATACATGGATTCCGTTAACTGTCACCATCAGCTGCCCCTCATGCTATAGCTGTGATTATCATGACTTGACATAAGGCACTATCAATCTTACTAACATTCCCTCGTACGTGTGTTGTTGCAGGCTTACACCGCCCTAAACAACCACACTCTGCACCTGTCATTTTCTAGCCGTTATCACCTGCAGGCCTAAGCACTTGCCTTTCCTTTGTCGTGTGCATCTCCATTTTTCCTACTCTAGTCCTTTGCTTCCTTTGTGACCTTCCTTTCTTTCTGTCGCACGCGTGACACACCTTCTTTTTCTGGTGTGTGAACTTCTTCCTTGTGCTCCTTTCCTAGGCCAACATTCATCTTCGTTTAGGAAATTCTATCATTGACACTTCCTAGGCTTAAATATTTTTTCTAATCATTTCTCAAATATCCATTGTCTTATTGCTCTACCAAACTTCATTTTATTCCTCTGTCATTCAACCTTACATTTATAAATTTTCTGATAAACTTTTAAAATACCTAAAGCATTCACAATACAAATTCAAATTTCCATACAAATATATCTCTAATATCTTTAAAAAAAATAGCCCTGTCATGCTCGAGTGTGTTATACTTTCAACCCAGTTCAACCATGGAAACTGACAACTGCATTTGATGCAGTTGATTATGGATATTCACAAAACTTATAATGTATGTATTTGGGATCCAAATTCCCTAAATCAATAGTTTCTCCCACAATCCTCAAATCCTTTACAATAAAGTCATCTAACCAAAATCCAATAGTCTTCTTAGTATTCATAAATTGAGTAAATGAAACAAATTTGCACTCAGACTAGGCACATGATATACATTGGATATTCAACCATGGTGACATTCAATCTCACCTCTCCAACAAATTTAAGAGTGTAACCATAAAAAAAAAAATATTCTCTTAGAGACCTCCACTTAATGAAGAGAATAGAGAAAAATCATTTTCCATATGATTAGCACATCAATATTTGACTATCCATTCTTTCTGAGTGGTACATGCATGTAATTCCTTGAGAGTGATAACATATAAGGTATAATTTCTAGGAGGTCTATTGGTTGACTATCCAATAAATGAACTATCCTCAAGCTGATTTACCTTTCCTTATAAATATTTCATCTTGTTCCAATAGTTCTTCTCGACATGTCCCCTTTTTCAACAATACCAATAGGTCTTCGTGTTTCGACACTTATGATCCAATGATGAATCTTCATTCTTCCCTTTATAAGTTTGGTTGATACATTATTTTCTATAATCCTATCAACCATAGTCTTTAAGGTTTGGATCGACCTTTATTTCAACAAGTGAGCTTGGTTTTTGCACCCAAACTTCCCTTATTTAAGCGAATTTTCTTGGTCCTTAATCAACAAATCAGATAAAGTACCAAGGTAATATCCTTACCATATTTCCTCTAAGACATACAACTTACGTGAAAAGAGGATCATAAGACCATATGGTGTCTTCGGATTCATCAAGACAAGTTCAATGATTTGTCCATCCTTCTTTTGAAAATCCTTACAACATTCATGCAATTGCAATTATAGGTCCTTGATGCAAGATAAATAGTCCTCCATCCAATCAAAGGAAATAGGTTCTAAAGAGATTATTTCTTTCTCTAATTACATAATGTTCCATCATTCACCTTATTAAACATGCTCTTAGACTTATTCCATACAGAATCAAGACAATCGATCCCGCTTGTTTGAAAGCAAATCTCCCTTGAAATGTAGGCTATGATGACTGCAACAACATTGTCATTCTTTACGTCGATGATAAAATCAGCATCAACATCCATGAAATCAACAATAATAGTCTTCATATATTTCCACAATCCCTTATTTTTCAACAAGGTCTCCATATTGGTCACCTAAATTGCATAATTATGACTATTGAGATAGAAGGTTCTGTCTTGTAAGTCATCCTTGTCATCAAACAATTCTTATCAAATTTCACAAAGAGGTATTAGTCAACATATCTCTCATCCCAAATTCAATCGATTTAGATTTGACTCAACATGATGTGCATACAACAAGGCTAAGTCAAAACCAATAGCTCGCATACCATGTTGTGGAACGCCTTCATCTGGAAGTATAGAACAAAAATAAATTCCAAAAGGGAACGAGATTCCAAGAAGAAAGGTGGTGTTAAATACAACATTACAACACTTAATAATGACACTTTGTGATCACCCATCACAACACATTATTGATATAAACTATTGAAATAATGAAATTGTGGAAGATATTCTAACTTTACTTTATATTATATTATTTTTCCCTCCCTTCCAGAGATGTTGTTCCTCCGATGAGAGATGATATTGATGTATTTGGTCATTTAAAGTATTGAGATAAAACATCTATTGTAAGTTGGGTCAATAGTTCCCTCAAAAGAATTATTAAAATGTATTTTTGCGTCTCCCAAGTTAGGATGGCCCTGTTAGGAAGGTGAAGTCATCCCTATTGGGTTATTAGACTTCTGAGTTGATATATATATAAATAGTTGAGGCCCATTCCTCATATTCACAACAAATGCAAGTTCACTAGAGAGACAAAGAGGAGTCGATATGAGGAAGCAGTCTATCTTAGTCTTGTGGCCTTAAAGTGTACTTGGTTGGACTCTATATTGAGGAAGTTTTGTTGTGTTTTCTTCGCCATGAGAGTTTCATAGGATAAATATTTGTGTCTTCTTTTTCTTTTTGTTATTTTTATTCTTTCAATGATCTTGTTCTTATTGGGCATAAAAATTTTAAAAATATAAAATGGTATCAGAGCCAACCTGAAAGAGGACATTGTGCAATAAGTTTTCCCGTGGTATAACAATATACAACTTTATATAATGGGAAACTCCCTTGTTAGATTATCTAAAAAACAATTTAGTTCAATTCTCCCTAGGAGGGTGCATCTTTCTGTGGCGGCATAATTAAATTCCAAAGATTTTCAATTTTTGGCTTATCACTGCTGCTAGGAGGAACTAGGGCTTAATATTTTTCAAGGTTCCATCGCCAAATTCAGAAAAATAAAGATGCAATATAACTCACCTTTGGAAGGAACATAGTTTCCAACATTCATCCCTACAAGTGATCACAACTAAAAAAATAGGGTTTTACCATTAAACCCTAGGTCATCGTGAAGGAGGTTCCAAAAGAAGTCATTAAATTGGTCATTACTACATCTTACATTTCCATTTCAAGTTCTCATTCCATGAAGATGACAAGCAAAACCAATCTTGATGAAAATATTGAAGCATCAGATCATTTTAAAGCATGGAAGTATAGGATCATGCTCATCCTTGAAGAACATGATCTAGAAGGCTACATCAAATAAGAGGTCAAGGAGCCATATGGAAATGAAGCAATGTCAAAAAACAAGAAGGACATGATGAAATCCAAGATGATCATAACCAAATCCATCAAGGACCATTTTATTCCTCGAGTATCATCAAAGAATACTCCGAAGGATATA
>LPNX010153967.1:33582-93525 GCA_001517045.1 Pseudotsuga menziesii
TGCTTGCCCAATATGAATCAACATAACCTTCCAAGTTAATCTTTTGATTCGCATCGTACTTGAGCCATAATCAACTGTACCCTTCAAGTACCTCAGAACATGCTTTGCAGCAATCAAGTGAACACTTCTTGGATCTGTCAAGAACTATCTCAAGGTGTTCACAACAAAGCAAATATCTAGTCTCGTCTTCATCAGATACATCAATGACCCAATCATTTGACGATACATCATAGCATCAACCGACTTTGATGAAGCATCACTCAATAGCTTTAGGTTCGATGCCATCAGTGTGGTCATAGCCTTGCAGTCCATCATCCCAAACCTCTTCAGGATCTCTACTACATACTTCACTTGTCCAAGGAAGATTCCATCTTTACTCTGCCACACCTCCATACCTAGAAAGTAATGCATCATCCCCAAGTCCTTCATTTCGAACTCAGCAGCAAGCTTTCTCTTCGTATCAGCAATCAACCCATCTGTACCTGTCACAAATAGATCATCTACATATAGTAGAAGCATCACTGGGTTTCCATCTTCAACCTTGTAGTAAAGGTTGGAATCTGCTTTACTCTTGGTAAAGCCCAAACTAGATAGAAAGCTATCAATTCTGTCGTACCATGTCGAACCTCAGGATCTTCTGTAGTCACTCCCTTTGAAGTGGAGCATCATGCTCCCTCTGTCTTCTGTACTCTATGCGGTATGTACTGGAGTGACAAGTAGTATCCATCTAGGATCATTGGATACCAAGATCCTCTATTTTGAACTTTTTCAGAAGTTCTTCTCACATTCATGTGTGAGCTTGTCATCCTTTATCAACCTTGTAGCAAAGGTTAAGATATTCATCAAGCTCATCATGTATGTGTTATCCCATGGGTGTCTTCTGAACTCATACAAGGCCTTCTTTCATTTGCACACATGATTATGCATGTCATGTGGCTTCACTTCCAGTGGCTGCAAATATCTCTTCTTAGTTTATGTCTTCTTTTCGTGAGAAGCCTCGTGCTACGAATCTTGCTTTGTATCCCACGATGTTTCCATCTACTGCATGATGGAACTACGAAATTCTCTTCAGGTCTCAATACTACATCCTAGACATCATTCTTCTTGAACTGATCTTCTTGGTTACTTCTTCATAGTTGGAAGATTCTGCATCAATGATGTCATTGCATTCATCATATTATTCTTCATCTTGAACTGTCGTCACTTCTTCTTCGAAACAAGTTTCATCCTTCTTTGCTTGCAAGCGATTATGTATGCGACCTTTCCTACAAGTCAAATGCATTTGTATAGTTAGAACATTTCATAAGGAATATTCATACTCGCAAATAATTATGCATAAATATATGGTCATGCAACTATTTTAGCCAATACAACATCCATCCATATCTCACGGAAACTTTCTAGATGCCTTCCATCTCTACCAGGACAACATTGAGATTGTGCACTAATCCAATATGTCAGCAAAGAGGTTTCATTCTAGATAAGTAGCAATGGAGAGTTGTATAGAACCATGAGCTACTTACCCATCCAATGCATATTAGTAGTATACTGTCGTTAATGCAAACATCCTATCATGCATAATACATCAACTGAATATAAACAAATGCATAACAAAACAATATCATGAAATGACAATTGAATACTTATCTTTATTTGTTTTGTGGGTAGACTCCTTCTTGAGCCTTCAGCTTCATCGTCTTCTTCATTAATGATAGCATCATTTCTTATTCAAATCCTAAGGAGGATAAGGGGCACTTCAAGAGTTGATTCCTTCGTATTCCTCATTGCTTGAGGGATCTTCTTTGTATGGTGAGATCTTGATCTTCAATTGCTCTCATCTTCTCTTCTCTTCTTATGAGTCAAACTTCTTCTTCTTCTCGAAGTCTGCTGAAAGTAATCACTTCCTTCTGGCACACACTCCTTGGATGAATGAATCCCATGATCTTGGGAGGCTATTCAAGGTGGCTATCATCACTTCTACATTCTTCGATTTGAGAGACCCTTATGACTGCATGGTCTCTTCATTCTAGATCTTCACTTCCTTCAACTGGTTTCTTAAGGTCATATTCTTATCTATGTTCTTCCCTTCAAATATCTTGGTCAAGGAATCAAAATTCATCGGTGTATTTAAGGAATACACTTGTAGTACAAGTTGATTCATGACTGAATCAGCAATGATCTTCTTGGCCTTGACCAAGTTCTTCTTGAGTAAGGCTTTAAGCCTCATCTCCCTCTAGAACTAGAACCTCTCTACTCATGTAGGTGTCCAATTCATTTCTTTAGGGAGATCATATACTTCCATACTTGGAAGTTGTCAACTTCACCAAGCTTATCATCAAGCTGATGTGATAGATCAATTTGAAATGAGAACCTCAAATGGAAATAGCAAAAGATTAGATCTTACCGATTTGAGGTGTTTGTCCTGCTTTCGGAGCTGGCTGATCTAGGGTTTGTCACAGAAACCCTAATTTTCAAAATTTGGACTCTTTCAGATATGATTGGATAGACAGATAGATCTCTTCAAATGGAGCTGTCCAATGTACTCCTTTTCTGAAAACAGTGGAGGGAAGCTCCCGGAACAGGAAGCCCTAGATTTCCAATTTCTTCTACAGAAATGCCTGTTACCGTTTCTGTGATATCTTTGAAATCGCTACTCCTCTATGTATGAAATTTGGCACTAAGGTAACCTCACATGTTCTTGATCCAAAAATATAGTTTTCATCAGAATTTATTTCATCATTTGGTATTTATGATCCTTTTCCCAAGGTGACCTATTACAGGACTGTTCAGAACATTGAAGTTGTATGGCATGCCACGTGTCACTAGTTGATATTCTGAGTATGATATGTAGACCACAAAAATTAAATTCCATTCCATTTATGGAACATCTTTAGGAATTCCATTTGGACCTCTTTATCCCAAGATATTGCAATTCTCCCCAGGTGTCCTGTTTAGGGATGAATTATGGAAGAGGTTGGAACCTTAACTTGGAGGGATCATATCTCCTAGAATATAGAGAATCGGAGGCTGAGTTTTGGACACAGTGTTCATCATTAGTTTATATTATTCCCTTGAATTTTTTGGCTTATGATACTTTTCCAAACTCAGAATATAGCGAATTTACCAAAACTTATCATTTTTAGTATTTAGGGTTTTTCCAGCTCGGGGTCAAACTAGGGTTTGACTTTCCAGAGTTTCACCCAACCAAATTTATTAATCCAGGTCTCTAAAATTTGGTTTTGATGAGGATAAAAATACTATGCTGGGCTCACTTAAAAATTCCTCTTCTGTAGAAAGCCCTAATTTCTCACACCAAAACTGAAAATGCTTGTAATCGAATTCTGCTTTGATAGAAAGATGCGCCTTTCAATGGAGAGTCATCCTAGCATACTTTTATTGATAGATTGTGAAGAGAGACCCAAAAAGTAAGAATCCCTAGTGTTTGTATCTACACAATGTCTTCTTCTTAGGTTAGCTCTGATACCATGTTAGTTTTTCATCATATAAGGCTAGCATTATGATCTTAGGAACTTTTAACTAAGAGAATAACAAGCACAGCAATAAAACATAAGCACATCACAAGAGACAAGAGACACAAAGAGTTTTCCTCGAGGTAACCATAAAGGAGAAAACCCCACAACTTCCTCAGAGATAGAATCAACAGCAAAACAATAAAAGCCCGAAACAGTAAGATGATCTCCCAACAACAGCAGTCTCTCTCTCTCTCTCACTGAGAGAGCTTCTCCTCTCTCACTCATGCGCCCCAATGAGTGAGTGTGAGTGTTGCAAGTGAGATAAATAGAGAGGCTCACTCTCTATTTATATTCGTTCATTCACTTGAAGTGCACTCCAACATGTCGGCCTCACTTAACAATTACTTACTAGAGCCGACATCTCTAGGAGTGTCTAATAACCCTAGTGCCCCACCACTTGTGGGGACTTTGCCTCATTTAACTAATAGGAGGGTAACACAATGGTGGGGACTATTGCCCTGACTTACAATGACTCAGCTAGGGTTTAATTCACTAGGATATTCTAATAACCCAAGGGCCCCACAACTATGGGGACTTTAACCCTTGACAAATAGGAGGGTTACCCACAATGACTTGACATGACTTTCTCATTATAGAAACTTTCTTGAATAAAAATCAGGGTATGACATGACTCAAATACATTACAATACATCTCAGAATAAACATTGGGTTACAATAGATAATAAATACAAGTGAATACATTCCGAAGTTACAATTACATCAACAGTTATTGCTTGGAAGGGGAAGAGTATGGGAAAATTCGAATTGGGCAGAGCACCTAGTTTTGGAATGTCATGTTTTTCTTGCATGGACAAGAAAATAGTAGAATCGTATTCCATATTGACTCATGTGTTCACGTTTTGGTTTTACTCTCACGTTTTGGGGAGCTGCGGGATGTTCTGGCTCATTCACCATCTTTGTTCTCCATTCATTTGGAAGCTCTTCAGTAGCAGAGCTCTTCCTATGTGTATCCTTCACATTCTATGAGTTTTCTTCCCTTGGAAAGATTGTTATTACTTTGTCCCAGCATTGTCTTAAACTACAGAGTGTATAATACCCTGTTACTCGTGTTCCTGAGTGAGCCTGAGTTGTGGAGTCTCCCTGTGGCTATTGCGTTGTGCACCCTAGTTCACTTTTGAACTATGCATAAGACTTAGAAATGGGAGAGACATAAAATGTGCTTGAAAAACCTAGTGTGGAACCTCACAATAAGATAAGAGTGGCTGGTAAACCTGCTATGCACATCTTGAAGAGCACTGGAAGGCAAGGTGTAGCCTGAGGGATTATGGAGCAAAGAAGGGGACACTTCCTTGTGTTGGGTGTGTAGGCAATGGGGAAACCAAGCTAGATAGGTCTTGTGAAGGTGTTCTTAGCTCTATAGATGAGCTCACTAGCTTAGCAGTTCTTCCTTCACATTTCCTTAGAAGCTTGATAAACCCAACTGGAGATATGGCTTGGCTGGTAGCCCGATAAACCCATCTGTTGGCTTGGTTGTATCTTGTTGAGTTTGACCTTGTGAGCAACCTTTAGTTGGACAGTCTGATAAACCCAACTGTGAATGTTGGCTTGGCTAGTTAGCCTGATAAACTCAACAGTGAGATGGCTTGACTGTTTACAATCTCATAAAAACATTTGTTGGCTTAACTAGTCCTTAAGGTGAAGGCTGCCTTGACTGTGTTCAATCTATGATACCCAAA
The DNA here is from genome assembly GCA_001517045.1 of Pseudotsuga menziesii. Classification (NCBI taxonomy): domain Eukaryota; kingdom Viridiplantae; phylum Streptophyta; class Pinopsida; order Pinales; family Pinaceae; genus Pseudotsuga; species Pseudotsuga menziesii. Next base: position 38,813 of record LPNX010153967.1, read on the forward strand.
TTTGAGATGGCTTGGATGAGTGGCCTGTGAAACCCGTCTATTGGTGTATTTTACCTGTAGCCTAATAAACCCAACTGTGTTGGTTTGGCTGAGTGTTATTTCATCTTGGCTATGTATGAATTTTCTAGTGTTCCCTTATTCCTTGAGGAAATCATTCCCAGCTCGGGGGTGGCGATGTCACTGAGAGATTGATGAGTGCACTAGCCTATGGTTTGGTGGAACGTTGCAGTGAGATAGATGGTTACGAGACAATTTCTATTCGAGATAAGTGTTCTAGTCTATGTAATTCTCTGCAATTGTATTTCTTGCATTGTAATTGCTTGATGGAATGTGACAAACATGTTGCTGTGTTGAATCGATGCATTGTTCCTTTGAATAACTGCAATTGTAAGCATCTATGTATGTTTTCCCTCAATGTGTTTTAAACTAAGTTGTAGGGTATATTGGCCAGATTGGTAATGGCCTGAATGATAAAATTGATCCAAGACTTCAGTTAAAAATTTGAGCTTCCTGCTAGAGATATTCCTTTACGCAGTCTGTGGGATGCAGGATGTCAGTTCAAAGATCTTTGTTTCTACAAATTTCCCTTCTGCAACTTCCTTTCTGCAACTTGCAGGATGTGAGATGTATTTTTGGGGAATTACGATTTTCTGTAGTTTTCATTCCACAACGGTCCTTTCCGATGTGGGATGCGGGATGCAGAATGTGGGATCACGGTGTCGCGATTTCCACAATTCCCAATACCGCAATTCAAGTTTCTGCATCATCGATCTTCGCAGGATGATTATTTGTCCTTGATCTGTTCCCGATGCGAGATTCGAGATGCAAGTTGCAGGAAGTGAGATTGCAATTTTCATAACTTTCTGATCCCAGAACTCAGGCTTTCCACACCGTTGATTTTTATAGGTGGATTATGAACCGTCGATTTTGTTCCAACTGCAAGACCATTTGGGATCCTTGATTTTCATCGTGTTTTTATCTATGGCATTCGATATCCTCTGATACCATTCCTTGCAGATTGTTGAACTACTCAAGGGATGATGGGAGGGAGCATGACAGATTTGGAAATGTTGAGAAGTGGTTCGGGGCCATGCCCTGTGTTTCGATGAACAATAAAGGTTCTGGATGAAATTTTTAATTCTGCATGATAATGGGGTATGGGTGCATGAAATTATGGTATCAGAGCTGCAGGTTGTAGCATTGGTCCTATATGGGCCAGGAATCATCAAGAGTAACCTCTGATACCAACTTGTAGTACACTGCATTGTGGTATCAGAGTTGTGGGTTGTAGCATTGGTCCTGGATCGGCAGGAAATCAATTAACAAAGATGTCAGGTACAACATTGCGCCAAGATAGGCCAGGTGACAGTAAGTAAATGGTTTTAATTTTGAATTATTGTGTATCTAACAAATGGTGTTGATAACACATTTGCAGATTCATAGTACATTTTGGAATAGTGAGTTTTGGCTCAACCATGAGAACCTATGACAGATATGAGGCACGCGATTCCTACGAGTGTGCGCAAGATGCTATGGGAGAAAACGTCTGAACTGGAAATGATGATATAGAATATAATAGAAGGAGATTTCAAGAGACACCGTCGGAAATTACAACCACCATGATAATCCTGATTAAAGCTCAGGAAGAGCAACATCAACTGAATGATACTATGTTGCAAAGTTTGACAGACATCCAATGACGGATGAGATCGGGACGAAATCAGCAAAACCAAAAGGTAGTAAGAGTAGTACCAGAGGAAGAAGGAGAAGAAGAATGTATTATAGTAGATCTCCTGACCTGGAAGGATCCACCAAGGATTCTTGCTCTTCATCTCATGAAGAAAAGAGAAGGAGATGTTATAGGAATAGCTCACCGGATGAGTTTAAGAAGGCAAGGCCACCTACCTTCAATGGTGAGACAAAGAATGGTCAAGAAGCTGAGACTTGGATCCTTTGGATGAGGAAGTATTTCCAAGTCCAGGGTTATTCTGGAAATATGAAGGCTAGAGTAGCCATCTTCAATTTGATTGGAAGGGTATCCATATGATGGGAGCACTATATGCAAGTGAAGAATATTAATGAAAGAAAACTTGTGTGGAAATAGTTTCAGAAATATTTCTAGCAGAAATACCTCTCTGATAGGTACTATGATGACAAGATCAAAGAATTTCATGAGATGAGATTGGGACAGCAGACCATGGAAGAGTACACAAACAGGTTCCTAGAACTATTGAGATATGTTAGGTACATCAAGGATGAGAAAGTGAAAATCCAGCGTTTCCTGAGTGGATTTCCTCAGTATTACAAAGACATAATTGAGTTTTATGATCCTAGAACTCTGGAAGAAACAATAAGGAAAGCTAAGTATTTCTAGGATAAAAGCAGAGGCAAACCTGGCTATCAGAAAACTTGGAAGGAAAAGAAGAATAAAATTCTAACCAAAGGAAGAAAGGTTTTAAACCTTCTAACTTTAGGAATCAGTAGAAGCAACCATCCCAAGCTGAAAAGCAGCTAGCTAGAGTGGTGGGAGAAAATCCAAGAGATCCACAACATATCATAAAACCACTCCACTGTTGGAGATGTGGAGGACCCCAAATGCACTGGTATTGTCCACTCGAGAATGAGAATGCAAGGCCATCTTACAACCTTCAAGAGGCAGAAACAATGGGTCAAGTAGTGAGGGTCATCCCTAGGATTTACATAGCACTGGAGGAGCACCAGAAAGATCACTAGTCAACTGTGGTTGAAGTTGCAGGTAAGATTGCTAAGCAATTCATTTCTATTTTGATTGATCCCAGTTCTATTCACAATTACATTTCTCCTAGAGTAGTGGAGATTTGTGCTTTCAAGAAAGTGAGGCATAGCAAATTGTGGTTAGTTCAGCTATCAACTAGAACTAAGAGAAAGGTTATTGAAGTGGTAGAGAAATCTCCATTGGTGATGAATGGGTTGGTCACTTGTGTAGATATGAATGTTCCACCCCTTAGTTCTGATGATGTTCTCATTGGAATGGATTTGTTAGAAGCTCACAAGGTAAAGCTTGACTGTTACCATAAGAATTTTGAGTGCATGGATGAAGAAGGGTACCCGAGAGTAATAAGAGGAATTCAAAAGGTAATTTCTGTGAGGCATATTTCAGCAATGCAGCTGAAGAAATTTTTTAGGAAGGGTTTCTAGTTGTATGCAAATCATATTGTGGAGGCAACGAAGAATTAAACTATTAGGTTGGAGGACTTCCATGTATTGCAAGAATTCAGGGATGTTTTTCCTGATGAGATTCTAGGGATTCCTCCAAGGAGGCAAATTGATTTCACGATTGAACTTGTGCCAGGACTAGCACCAGTGTCGAAGACACCCTACAAAATGAGTACACCGAAAATTTTAGAGCTGAAGATGCAGTTGCAAGATCTATTGGAGGAAAAGTATATCAGGTCGAGTGTGTCTCCTTGGGGAGCACTAGTTTTGTTTGTAAAGAAGAAAGATGGTACACTCAGATTGTGTATTGATTATAGACAACTGAACAAAGTCACAGTAAAGAACAAGTATCCTTTTCCTAGAATTGATGACCTCTTTGATGAAATGAGAGGGGCAAAGGTATTTTCCAAGATTGACTTGAGGCCGAGTTACATTTAGGTGAGAAACAAGGATGAATACATACATAAGACATCCTTCAGAACAAGGTATGGGCATGATGAGTTTGTAGTGGTACCATTTGGTCTCACAAATGAACCACCTACATTTATGTGCCTTATGAATAGTGTCTTCATCATGTATTTGGACAAGTTTGTTCTTGTTTTCCCATTAGAGGAATTTTGAGGTCTAAAATGGGCCTCCTAAAGAAAATAATAAAATAATAGTTAAAATGATAAAATAATATTTATTAATTTTGGAGGAAAAAAGAAGAAAACTACTTTTTGTGTTTGTATTTTCGACATATCTCCCTATGTTTTTACTCAAATTTTGATTGGGAGAGCTCATTGGATGTGGAATTTGATCCTGCATCCAACAAGTACCACACTACATACTTTTGATGGACCCCGCTACCCCAAAAACAAGAAATACCTGAAAAACATGATGATGATGTCATCATCACATTTTTTCAGGTATTTCTTGTTTAGGAGTAGCGAGGTCCATCAAAAGTATGCAGTGTGGGTACTCGTTGGATGTAGAATCAAATTATGCATCCAATGAGCTCTCTCGATCAAAATTTGAGTAAAAACATAGGGAGATATGTCGAAAATACGAACAAAAAAACTAGTTTTTTTTATGACAAATATATCAAATCAACCATTATGGTTGACTCATTTTATTGGAATTCTATTGGTTCTTGAATTCCAACTCACAAGAACTTATTGTTGGCATGTTTTCTTATAAGGCCCATTTTAGACCCCAAATTTCCTCCAATGCTTGATGACATTCTTTTCTATTCTAAGAATGAGTAAGAAGATGAAGAACATTTGAGATTGACATTACATTTGATGAGGGAAAATTGGTTTTATGAAAAGTTGAGCAAGTGTGACTTCTATAGAGATAAAATTCGGTACTTGGGTCACACTATCTCAGAAGAGAGTTGTTGCAGCTGCAACTATTCTCCCCAAATTTCTTAAATTTTGGACCCCTCCTCATGATTTTGCTTTGGTCATTGAATCCTTTGAGTTGTTGGTCTGTGTTTTAATTTTTAAATGACTACAAAAGCTTAACTCTTGACCAAGGATCAGATTTCAATTGCGTTGGAATTCATGGTGAGTCGCAACTTTTAAGCTTGCTTTTGCTTGTTGATCAAACCAGTTGTCTTTGTTGTGGTCGTCGCTGTGGAACTATGACAGAGTCTCTGTCCGGTGTTGATTTGAAGAGATGTCCGATACACTTAAGTCATTTTTGTTAAATTGGCAGCTGATAGCCTTTTCCCATCCGCCGTTGTGGCTCCCAAACTGTTTTGCCATCCGAAGTGTGAAAAGCTCCGACGGCCGATGCATTTTAACCTGATTTAGCCGTGTACTCGAAGCCGTTTCTCGTTCGCCGTTGCGGATGGGAAAGCCATTTGTCTTCCGAAACATAAATCCGTTCGACTTTCGACATGCATTGGATGGCTCTAGCCTTCTCTTTTCTGCTGTTGTGGCTCTCAAAGTATTTCATCTTCCGAAGTACAAATCTGTCCGACTTCCGATTAAAGCCTCTCTTGGCCGCGTTTCGCTTGTTCGTAAATTGTGCCTTTTTCGCCGTTGCGGCTGGGAAATCCTTTTGGCCTCTGATGTTATTCCCTTTCGACTGCCGACTTTAAGTTTTCCTGCCAACGAGTTTCCTGTTGACCGTCGTAGGCTAGGTTTGTCAAGCCCACAGGTGGTGCGCCTTGCCATTTCCTTGTGTAATAGTCGTTTCAATTGGTAATATTTGCTGTTGTTGAATCATGCTTTTCAATTTCATTGCAAGCGGTTTGAGGAGATCGATCAATCTACCGTGGTGCGGAGAAAGACGGACCATTTTGGCAGGAGTATAATTGAAACTAGGGGAATCGCCAGGAGGGCCAGGGGAGTAAAAGACGAAATCCAGAGCTATAAATGCGCAGACCCAAAAAACTGATAAGTTACCCAATGGTTCATGATTGCATATAGACAAGATAGAGGAATGTGAAACATTCGGGACACTGAAAGATCATGTGTCTGGGGAAAACTGAAGCGTTTTGGAATTGTAGTTAAATATTTGAAAGTAGGATTTAGAAAAGGCTTTTTCCCGGAGAAAATTTGAAAACTCTTTTGCTTGTAAGAGGAACTACTTCGTTTTACAGTCAGAAAGTGCAAGTTTTGCCTACTGGAGAGAGCGAAATGTGGAATGTATCAATGCGACTAAATGAATAATGTCGAAGAGGAACTATTTCATTTTCAGCTGTGTTTCATTTACTGTGAGAGTATTTAACTTCCTAAACCTATGTTCTTGTTGAATGTTCTTCAGTATCTTTTAGGATGTTTTCCATTGTGAGTAATAAATGTTGTTCATAAAATAATCGGCTATCTGGTTGTTTAAATATCTGTAATTGTTCATGTGTCTTGAAAGAAGTGTTAGCTAACTGTAATTCTTCATACTGCATGTACACAACATATTACTCACTTACAAGTGACAATCCTGCTCCCTAGGGATAGTTTAGGTAGTTAGTTTATTTTCTTGTTGTTTGTGATTTAGATGCTAGTGAGTCTAAGACGAGAGGTAAGAACCTGTGCATCACATTGTGAATGCTCCTTGCATTTTATCACCCTGCATGGTTAATTAGCCACTTGCATATCATACATTAAGTCAAAATACCAAATATACACAGTGGACCGGGCTGCAACCGGTACAACCTTGTTTTGTTACTTTGACCTATGGTAGCCAGACCGCAAACCGGACGGATTCCCTATACCAAACAGTCAACGGGCTAGTTGGGAACGTTGATTGGGGAGAATCCATTACTGTTGTCACCTACGAACTTCGGGGTCTCAATAGTTTTGGCGCTAGAAGGAGGGCCGCCAGTGTATGGATGGCCGAGGAAACCCGTTTTCCCGAGAATATTCCATCGGTAATAGTTCTGAAAGCTGTGGGTTTCATAATCCAATTCCAAAAGAAAGAGAACATCTATATTATGTTGGCAATGAAATTGTTAGTGATCTGAGAAGACACACTAGGGAATATGTAAAGAAGATTGGAGGATTGCCAATCATCCCTGAACTTCCCAGAAGAGAGTATAAAAAGAAGGATCGTCCTGAAGCGGAAGGCTCAGTGTTGGTTGGAGACTGGGAAGAGCTTGTAGAAACAGCCTTACAGGAAGTTGTGCTATCTTTGAATCAAGAAGGCCTGGAAACTCCTCATAGTTCTCCTGCTCACACTCCAGTTGGTTCACCTCCTCACTCTCTAGCTAGGCTCATGGTTGGCGTAAATGCAAACCAACCACCTAACCTGCCAAATCCGCCACCTACATGGAGAGCCAGATCACCTTTAAACCTAACCCCTCCATTACATGATTTGCCTCAATCCTTTGAAAAATTGATGCCTAAATTTGACCCCAATGAGAAGATACTAGTAGATGATCATCTGCAAAGTTTTTACTTGGCAATAGAAGGATTGAGGGCTAGGGAGCATGAAGATGTAGTCTCCAGACTGTTCCCGCATACCCTTAAAGGAGCTACAGCATCATGGTACTTTGGGTTGCCTGCTAACTCTATCCCTGATTGGGATACCTTAGAAAGAATTTTCAGAAGTAAGTATGCAACTTAGAAAACTCATGCGGCTCTCATGAAAGGGCTGTGTGCGTTGAAGAAAGAAAGAAAAGAAAAGGTGCACAGTTTCACACAAAGGTTTGCAGCCTATCTCAAGAATTTCTATGAAACGGATAGACCTTCAGACAAAGTTCTGATTGAATATTATACTTCAGCTTTAGGCTCTGATCTGGCCATGTTTGCCAAAGGCAGGGCCAAGCCTACGTTGACAGAAACCTATGAAGAGGTTGAAGTAGTGGAAGCTGAAAGAGAGAGTATTGAAGACTATCCAGCGCAGTCAAGAGAAAGGGGTGCAGGAAGAAAAGCCTTATTGTTTACTAAGCCTAAGGAATAAAAGTCTCCAGATTTGGAAAATATGGCCAAAATGATGCAGAAACTTTCCAACAAAATCATAGATATGGAGAAAGAAAAGGAAGCACAAATTTTTTTATAAGCCATATTATAAGAAAAGAGAGGATAACCATCAGTCTCAACCTCCTCCTCACAATGCTGCATCTATGAATTTAATAGAGGTAGGCTTGGACAATTTTTGCACTTTCCACCAACAGCCACACTCTGAAAATAATTGTCCTCAATGGATTAATTCGATGACGTTGGTCATGAATCAATTGTTAGATTCTAGATTAACAGAAGAGGGAGAAGAAGAAATAAAATATACTTCTACTTCTACTTCCTCTAAAGAGAAGGAAGAAGAAACCATGGCTTTATGGAATTCTGTCTCGTTATTTGACGCTGAAGAAGAAAAGACTCAGGGGTACAAGGACGTTGTGGAAACCAATGTAGCCACAAGGAGCCAAGGGATGGTTAAAGAAGACAGTCTTATACTCCCAAAGATTAAGAGGTTACAGAGAAATATTAAGAAGAAATTTCAAAATAACTCCTTGGCTGATAAAATTCCAGAATTCACTATTACCAGCCAAAGTCCTAGATAGAATGATACAACGGCCAAGCCAAATGAAGGTAAGGAGAATGCTGATAGGCCTCATCCCATGGAACAACAGATGGATTATGACATTGTGGAGTATTTAAAGAAGATAAAGGCTAATGTTCCACTATTCAAGATGTGCAAAGTGCCACAGCAAAAAGAAAGGCTGTTGAGAGCCCTTGAAACATTAGATGAGAAGATGCCCACTAAAAATCAACCAGAAGAAGAAGAAGAGATTGGAGAGAACAGCAGTGGAGGTAAGTCCAAACACAAGCATCCACCTTTCCTCATTACTTTTGAAATCTTTAACTACAATGTACATAATTGCTTGGTAGATTCAGGGGCAACTGTTAATGTCATGCCGATATCTGTCTGTAAAAGAATCAATGGGCAGCCTAAGCCATCCCCGTGGAGAGTAGTTCAGTTGGACAGGACAGATGTGAAGGTAATTGGTGAGATGGAAGATGTCCTAGTCCATCTGGCTTCAAATGATAAAGTATGCCAGGTCATTAATATCGTGGTGGCTGATATACCAGATGTGTACGGCCTTATCCTGAGTAGAGATTGGTCAGCCAAACTTAATGGATATTTCACTTCTGATTGGTCACATCTGTGGTTTCCATACAAAGGAAGTCCGGACCAGATTAAGGTTTTGAGGGAGCCTCACATGAAGTACAATGTGACCCGACTTGAAGAGAAGAATGAACCTGTGGATTCTGTCTTGGGAAACTATTTTATTGAGTTGGAACCAGGTAATTACCAAGCAGGAGAAGCCAGCAACACATAGGATACCCAGCCTGATCTCCTTCGATTCTCACAGGCTGATGAGATTGACTGTAAAATAGTAGACTTAGAAGTAGGAGTAGATTCGTTTTCAGTAGTTAATGATTTTTGGACTTTATTTTTCGATGGCTCTAAGACATTAGAAGGGTCAGGGGCCGGCTGTGTCCTGATCGACCCATATAAGAATAGGCATTTTATTTCCTGTAGATTAGAGTTTGAATGTACTAATAATACAGTTGAGTACAAAGAGCTGGTGCAGGGACTGAAGAAAGCGATTGAGTTAAAGGTAAGTAATTTAAAATTTTTTGGAGATTCTGAAATTACTGTGAAACAAATCCAGAATCAGATACATTGTGTTTCTCCTCACTTAAGGGCTTACCAGAATGAGGTATGGGATTTGCTTAAATGTTTTAATGCATTCAACATTATTTCAATTCCAAGAATTAAAAACGCAGCTGCTGATCTGTTGGCCACATCAGCCGCTAGACTCGTACCCACTAATAATCGATGTTCTGTCGAACTAATTTTTAGGCCCTCCATACCGGATATGATCACCAACTTGCGAGTGTTTGACGATGATCAAAAAATAATAGAATTCTTGACAAATGACGAGGTCTTTAAAGGATCCATTATAGATGATGAGGAACATCAGGCCGAGATGAAATATGACAATTTCATTCCTAAAGGAGTTAGAACGTTGGAAAAAATGTTCAATTTAAATGAAAAGTTCAGAAGACCAGCCAACGTAAAGACCCACAGCTCATCGCTACAGTTCGAGCTAATAAATTTGGGGATTGAAACGGCTCCTAAGTTCATGAATCTCGGCAAATGCTGTTCACCAATAGAGAGAGACAAATTCATCAGTCTATTTAAACAATATAAAGATGTTTTCACATGGACGTATGAAGACTTGAAAACGTATGATACTAGTATCATCAAACACGTCATCCCCATTAGAGCAGGCGTCAAGCCATACTAGCAGCCATTGAGAAAAATGCATCCAAAGTTAGAACCGCTGATTCAGAGTGAAGTGAAGAAATTATTGGATGCTAGAATCATTTTTAAAGTCAGACACTCTGAGTGGGTGTCAAATCTGGTACCAGTTAGAAAAAAGTCGGGAGAAATCAGATTATGCATAGATTTCAAAAATCTAAACCGCGCTTCCGATAAAGATAACTACCCTATGCCACCCATGGAGCAATTGCTACAGATGGTCTCTGGTTCTAAATTGTTTTCATTATTAGACGGTTTCTCTGGATACAATCAAGTATTGGTAGCCGAAGAAGATAGATTGAAGACAACGTTCAGAACCAAATGGGGAACCTTTGACTATAGAAGGATGCCTTTTGGGCTAATTAATGCTGGAGTGACATTTCAGAGGGATATGGACATAGCTTTTCGTGGATTGATTGGACGAAGTGTTGTAGTGTACCTTGACGAAATTACAATATTCTCAAAGAAAAGAGAAGAACACACGTTTCACTTAAAGCAAATTTTCGAACGATGCCAGAAATATGGTATCTCCCTCAATCCTAAGAAATGTGTGTTCACTGTCATGGAAGGCAAGTTGCTAGGTCACATAGTCTCGAAGAAAGGAATCTCTATAGATCTAGAAAGAATCAAGGCCATTGAACAAATCCCCTTGCCCCACAATAAGAAAGGGATGCAGTCTTTTATGGGAACTATAAACTTCGTGCGGAGATTTGTCCCTGATTTTGCTCAGATGGTTAAGCCACTGCAGCAGATGGTGAAACAAAATGCACAATTTAAGTGGACTAAAATTGAAAAGAATGCTTTCAGTAAAATCAAGACTGCTGTTGCACATGTGCCCTCCCTGAAAATCCCAGACTTTGATAAAGACTTTATTCTGTATACATTTGCATCAGATGATTCACTGGCAGCTGTGCTCACCCAAAAGGAAGAAGGGGGGGATGAATTCCCAATCTCCTTTATGAGTACTAGTCTACAAGGGGCTGAATTAAAATACCCAGCCATTGATAAGCAAGATTACACAGTATTTAAGGCAGTGAAGCAATTCAGGCCTTATATATTAAAAAATCGGACCAAGGTAATAGTCCCCTACCCAGCTGTAAGATCCCTTCTCATACAGAAAGAGTTAAGAGAAAGGAGGGGCAACTGGGTCACAGCTCTTCAAGAATACGACCTTGAATTCAAACCAGCCTCTATAGTTAAAGGACAAGGATTGTGCAAGATGATGAATGAAAGTGGGAACAATGAAGAGCAAGCATGGGAGGATGAGGCCGAATTACATGTAATGGATGTATGTCCTTTGTTTACAGCTCCCGAGTCTTGGTATAGGGACCTTGTGCATTACCTGCAGTCAGGGCTATTGCCAGAACATTGGAATTCCAAGCAAAGAAGAGCAATGTGTCTTAAATCGGCCTCCTATCAACTTGTTGAAGGAGTATTATTCAGAAGGAATTATGACGGGGTTCTCCTCAGATGCTTAGAAAAAGAAGATGCAAAGAAAGTAATGTCAGAATTACATGACGGTCCTACTGGGGGACATTATTCAGGAGACACTACAACCCACAAAATCCTCAGAGCCGGTTACTATTGGCCTACACTCTTCAAGGATGCACATGCACATGTCAGGAAATGTGATATTTTCCAAAGGTGTGGTGGAAGACAGCCTAAAGCAGCAGCACCCCTAAAGCCTGTGATGATCACGGAACCATTCGAGCAATGGGGGTTGGATATTATTGGAGAAATAAAACTGAATTCTTCTCTCCAACACAAATACATTCTGACTGTGACTGATTATTTCACTCGCTAGGTCGAAGCTGTCCTGCTGCGCAAGATAAATGAAGATGAAGTCATCAGCTTTCTGCAAGATCATATCATGACCAGGTTTGGATTTCCAATTTCGTTAGTTTTTTATAATGCTAAATACTTTTCATCAATTAAATTAACTGCTTTTGCTCATGATAAAGGAATAAAATTGCATTATTCTGTGAACTACTATCCACAAGGGAATGGCCTGGTTGAATCCTCGAATAAAAATCTGATTAGAATCCTAAAGAATACTGTAATAGAAAACCAAAGGAGTTGGCACTCAGCACTACCAAATTCCCTGTGGGCTGATAGAGTCACCCCCAAGTCTGCAATAGGAGTGTCTCCTTATACCCTTGTCTATGGAAAATAGTCCATTCTTCCTCCCAACATCATGCTACCATATTCCCTACTAGCTCAAGAGTCTAGAGGGTCTGATGATGAAGTTTTACAGATAAGAATATATAATCTCCTGAAAGCAGAAGAAGCTAGATTTAAAGCCAAAGAACGCTTTAAATAACAAAAAGAGTCAGTTAAGAGATGGTTTGAAAAGCACAAAGCTGGGACAAAAGACTTTGAAGTAGGAGACTTAGTCCTCAAATGGGACCACCCCCATGATGAGAAGGGAAAGCATACCAAATTCCAGCAGTTGTGGGTAGGCCCCTTTCAGATTGCAGCCAAGCTTGGTCCTTCTACTTACAAGTTGCAAGATCTGCAAGGGTGGGAGGAGAACCTACCGGTAAATGGTTTGGTTCTCAAGCCTTATTTTTCCTGAGTTGTTTTATTTCTTCTATCTTGTGTATAAATAATCCATCTGGTAGTCTTTGAGTCATGTTTTTCAGTTTGCTTTAGTTTGATTTTTCTTGTTTTCAATAAAGGGGATGAACCTGCGGTTGCATGGGGAACATCAGAATTTTTGGGGTGATAAACAATTTAGTGATCAGACTGTGGGTTGCTGTTTATATTAAAGGTTTTCTTCCAGCTTAGTCATTTTCTCTAATAATTCTGTGTGCACTGAAGTCCTGCTTAATCCATGTGTAATAAACCGGATTCAGAGAGTCTGGAACACTATGTTGGGGCTCCATCCACCTCACATTTAAATTGTTCTAAGGAGCGACAGCAGAAGACCCATGGAAAGGATCAAGGTGAATAGTATGTTAAACATAAATGACCCCATGCCAAGAAACGAATGCCTAAAGGCAAATAAAGTGTAAGAAATCCTACGAAAGCATCATAAATCAAAGCAGGTGCTGAGTCATAAGTACTAAATTGCCAAAAGATCCTCTCAGTCCATGAGCTGAAACTTGAAGTACACCACTCACACAAAAGGACACTATGGGATAGAGGATCCTGAATTAACATTCAGTAAGAAAGGCATGCAGGAGGACTCATACGAAAAGGGACAAAAGTCCAAAAGCACAAAAAGTGCTGAAATGGCATGGGGACGAGGAACAAATGAATATTTCTATTTACCATGTTCTACAATCCTGTGGTGTCCAAGCTGTCAGCTACCTAAGACAAAGGCAATAATAAAACTCATTTTCTGGCCTCAACAGAGTTATCTAGACTCGAAAATCTTGGTTTCCACTCTCCCAAATTGGACTATTATCAATGATTGAAGGTACACACTTCCAACATTCGAGAAATCTAGATAGCTGGAAGAATTCAATAGAATGCATTTGTTGTTAAACAGTCTGTCGCTCAAATATTAATCGCCAAGAGATCTAGGTTCACCAGGTAATCGCCAATTGTTGCAGCTACAACTATTCTCCCCAAATTTCTTAAATTTTGGACCCCTCCTCATGATTTTGCTTTGGTCATTGAATCCTTTGAGTTGTTGGTCTGTGTTTTAATTTTTAAATGACTACAAAAGCTTAACTCTTGACCAAGGATTAGATTTCGATTGCATTGGAATTCATGGTGAGTCGCAACTTTTAAGCTTGCTTTTGCTTGTTGATCAAACCAGTTGTCTTTGCTATGGTCGCCATTGCGAAAGTATGACAGAGTCTCTATTCGATGTTGATTTGAAGAGTTGTCCGAAACACTTAAGTCATTTTTGTTAAATCGGCGGCTGATAGCCTTTTCCTGTCCGCCGTTACCTCTCCCAAACAGTTTTGCCATCCGAAGTGTGAAAAGCTCCGACGGCTGATGTGTTTTAACCTGATTTAGCTATGTACTCAAAGCCGTTTCGCATCCGCCGTTATGGATGGGAAAGCCATTTGTCTTCCGAAACATAAATCCGTCTAACTTCCAATGTGCATCGCATGGCTCTAGCCTTCTCTTTTCCGTCGTTGCGGCTCTCAAAGTCTTTCGGCTTCTGAAGTACAAATCTGTCCGAATTCCGATTAAAGCCTCTCTTGCCCGCGTTTCGCTTGTCCGTGAATTGTGCCTTTTCCACTGTTGCGGCTAGGAAAGCCTTTTGGCCTCCAATGTTATTCCCTTCCGACTGTCGACTTTAATTTTTCCCACCAATGAATTTCCTGTTGACCGTCGTAGGCTAGGTTTGTCAAGCCCACAGGTGGTGCGCCTTGCCATTTCCTTGTGGAATAGTCGTTTCAATTGGTAATATTTGCTGTTGTTGAATCATGCTTGTCAATTTGATTGCAGGAGGTTTGAGGAGATCGATCAATCTACCGTGGTGTAGAGAAAGACGGACCGTTTTGGTAGGAGTATAACTGAAACCAGGGGAATCACCAGGAGGGCTAGGGGAGTAAAAGACGAAATCCGGAGCTATAAATGCGTGGACCCAAAAAACTGATCAGTTACCCAGTGGTTCATTATTGCATATAGACAAGATAGAGGAATGTGAAACATTCGGGACATTGAAAGATCATGCATCTGGGGAAAACTGAATCCTTTTGGAATTGTAGTTAAATATTTGAAAGTAGGATTTAGAAAAGGCTTTTTCCCGGAGTAAATTTGAAAACTCTTTTTCTTCTAAGAGGAACTATTTCGTTTTACAGTCAGAAAGTGCAACTTTTGCCTGCTGGAGAGAGCGAAATGTGGAATGTATCAATGCAACTAAATGAATAATGTTGAAGAGGAACTATTTCATTTTCAGCTGTGTTTCATTTACTGTGAGAGTATTTAACTTCCTGAATCTATGTTCTTGTTGAATGTTCTTTAGTATCTTTTAGGATGTTTTCCACTGTGAGTAATAAATGTTGTTCATAAAATAATCGGCTATCTGGTTGTTTAAATATCTGTAATTGTTCATGTGTCTTGAAAGAAGTGTCAGCTAACTGTAATTATTCATAATGCATGTACACAATGTATTACTCACTTACAAGTGGCAATCCTGCTCCCTAGGGATAGTTTAGGTAGTTAGTTTATTTTCTTGTTGTTTGTGATTTAGATGCTAGTGAGTCTAAGATGAGAGGTAATAACCTGCGCATCACATTGTGACTGCTCCTTGCATTTTATCACCCTGCATGGTTAATTAGGCACTTGCATATCATACATTAAGTCAAAATACCAAATATACATGGTGGACCAGGCTGCAACCGGTACAACCTTGTTTTGTTACTTTGACCTACGGTAGCCGGACCGCAAACTGGATGGATTCCCTATACCAAACAGTCAATGGGCTAGTTGGGAACATTGATTGGAGAGAATCCATTATTGTTGTCGCCTGCGAAATTTGGGGCCTCAACAAGAGTATATCTATGGACCCTGACAACATTGAATCCATTATGAATTGGCCTACTCCAAGAAATGTGACGGATGTAAGATCTTTTATGGGACTTGCAGGATACTACAGGAGATTCATTGAAGGATTCTCCAAGGTTGCACATGCTATTACTTCTTTGCAAAATAAGGGCATAAAGTTTAAATGGACACTGAGGTGCAAAGAAAGCTTCCAGTGGTTGAAGAATCTTCTCACAAGTGCACCGATTTTGAAAGTTGTAGACCTAGCGAAAGATTTTGTGGTGTGTACTGATGAATGTGGTCAAGGGCTTGGGGGAGTCCTTATGCAAGACAACCATGTGATATGTTATGAGTCCATAAAGTTGAAGGAACATGAGAAGAACTATGGTACTCATGATATGGAATTTGTAGCCATAGTACATGCTCTAAAGATGTGGACGCATTGCTTTATGGACATAATATTTGAGCTAAGGAAAGACCATTGTGGTCTGAAGTATTTGTTTGATCAACCTAATATGAATGCTAGGCAAGCTAGATGGCTGGAGTTTTTATTTGAGTTTGATTTTGAGATTAAGCACATAAAGGGGAAAGAGAATAAGGTAGCTGATGCACTCGGCATGAAGGTGCAGGAAATTCATGTGGCATCCGTTAGTGTTTACCAATCAGAGTTGATGCAGCAGATTGTTAATCATACTGCTGAAGATGAATTGTATGTGCAAGTTAAGGATAAATTGCAATAGCAAAGTATTGAGAAGAGGTATGAGGGATATAAATTGGAAGAAGATGGACTTCTTACTTATAAGAACAAAATTTACATTCCAAATGTAGCAGAGTTGAGGAGAGTTGTTATGGGTGAGATCCATCAAGCTCCAAATTATGGTCACCCAGGATATCAGAAGACAATCTCTACAACTAGAAATCAGTACTTTTGGCTAGGAATGAAAAAGGACATGGCGGAATACATTTCTAGGTGCATGAAATTTCAGCAGGTGAAGGTTGAGCATCGACACCCAATGGGTTCGTTGCATGCTTTTCCAGTTCTCGAATGGAAATGGGAAGTTATTTCCATGGATTTCATTACAGGATTTCCAATGACTTGGATACAACATGATTCCATCATGGTTGTGGTGGACAAGTTGACAAAGGCAACACATTTTATACCAATTAAGTCTACTCATAAGACTAATGACATTGCAAATATATTCATGAAGGATATTTTCAAATTGCATGGATTGACTAAGGCAATAGTCTCTGGCAGAGATGTCAAGTTTACTTCCAATTTTTGGAAGGGGTTTCTTGTGGATTTGGATACAAAGCTGAACTTTAGCACCGCGTACCATCCTCAAAATGATGGTCAAATAGAGAGAGTTAATCAAGTGCTTGAAGACATGCTCTGCATGTATGTGATGGACAAACCAACCAAGTGGGAAGATTATTTACAGTTGGTAGAGGTTGCTTATAACAATGGACAACAAGAATCCTTGGGGATGAGTCTAGATGAAGCTTTGTATGGAAGAAGGTGTAGGACACCAGTGACTTGGGATAATCCAGTGCATAGAGTTGTGATTGGTCCAAAATTGATCAAGGAGATGGAGTAGGAGGTTGTAAAGATTAGGTAGAATCTGAAAGCATCCCAGGATAGACAAAAAAGCTATGCTGATAAGCATAGGGTGAATAGAGAGTTCAGTGTTGGGAATCATGTTTACCTCAGTGTGAGGGAAAATAAGAGTTCCTTAAAGCTTGGAAGTAGTGCCAAGCTGTCACACATATATTGTGGGCCATTTGAAGTGCTTGAAAGAATAGGGCCAGTTTCATATAGACTTGCATTTCCTGCTAGCACTAGGGATCATAATGTTTTCCATGTTTCTTTGCTTAAGAAATATATACATCACCCTAACCATGTGATAAATTGGATGTGATTTAGGTGGAACCCAAGGGAGAGTTCTGAATCGAGCCAATGCGAATTCTTGACAGGAAGGTCACCATGCTCTGGAACCGAGCCATAGGACAGGTAAAGGTGTAGTGGGAGCACTACGGACCTGAAGAGGCTACATGGGAGCTGAAGGATGCCATGAAATTGGCACATCCATTTTTGTTCAATTCTATGGAGCACTGAGGTGATGCCAGTGTTTAATGTTTGTTCAATTTTGTATGAGGAAAGTGCCATTGAAGGGGGAGGGGAATGTAACACCCTAGTTTTGACCCCATTGCATTAATGTATATGATGTAAATATTATATGGAATCATGACAAGGAGCTCAAGGCCAAGGTCCTGTCATTGATTAATGTTTGGTATATAGGCGATCATGGTTGATTCCTATGGTTTCTATGGTAAGTCAAGCACATTTGTAAACATCATGTATATATGCAAATTAATGAAAAACCCACATCCAGCTATGTCAGTGCAACAGATAACGAGATGGGGGCATGATTTTCCTAAGGATAAGGGGGTGGGAATGTTAACCTTGAGCCAGTTTGGGGAAAATCCATGTGTCATGGGGAGAACCCATCAAAGTTGTTAACTACCCTTTTTCTTGTCTTCTCTTCCCAACCATTTATTTTTCCATAAGGTGGTTGAGGTAGTTATTTCTTGGAAGGGGAAGAGTATGGGAAAATTTAAATTGGGAAGAGGACCCATTTTTGGAATGTCATGTTTTGCTTGCATGGACAAGAAAACACTAGAACCGTATGCTAGTTTGACTCATGCATTCATGTTTTGGGGAGCTGCGAGACATTCTGGCTCATTCACCATCTTCATTCTACATTCGAGTGGAAGCTCTTGCTATGTGTATCCTTCACTTTCTACAAGTGTTTTTCCCTTGGAGAGACTGTGATTGATGTGTTGCATTGTTATCTTAAACTACAGAGTGTATGGGACCCTGTTACTCATGTTCTCGAGTGAGCTTGAGTTGTGGAGTCTCCCTATGGTTTTTTTGTTGTGCACCCTGGTTCGGGTCTGAAGTATGCACAAGACTTAGGAATGGGAGAGATGTAGAATGTACTTGAAAAACCTAGTGTGGAACCTCACAATAAGATAAGAGTGGTTGGTAAACCTACTATGCACATTCTGAAGAGCACTGGAAGGGAAGGTGTATCCGGAGCGACTGTGGAGTAAAGAAGGGGACTCTTTCTTATGTTGGGTTTG
The DNA here is from genome assembly GCA_001517045.1 of Pseudotsuga menziesii. Classification (NCBI taxonomy): domain Eukaryota; kingdom Viridiplantae; phylum Streptophyta; class Pinopsida; order Pinales; family Pinaceae; genus Pseudotsuga; species Pseudotsuga menziesii. The sequence continues at coordinate 57,353 of LPNX010153967.1, forward strand.
TAGGCAGTGGGGAAGCCAAGCCAAATAGGTCTTGTGAAGTTGTTCTTCAATATGTAGATGATCTCACTAGCTTAGCAGTTCTTCCTACCCATTGCCTTAGAATCCTGATAAACCCAACTGGAGAGATGGCTTGGTTGGTAGTGTGATAAACCCATCTGTTGGCTTCGCTATGTCTTTTTGAGTTTGACCTTATGAGTAACATTTGGCTGGATAGTCTGATAAACCAAACTGTGAATTTTGGATTATCTAGTTAGAATAATAAACCAAGCAGTGATATGGCTTGACTGTTTATAGTTTGATAAACCCATATGTTGGCTTGACTGGTCCTTAAAGTGAAGATTGGCTTGACTGTGTTTAATCTGTGATACCCAACTATGAGATGGCTTGGCTAAGTGGCTTGTGAAACCCATTTGTTTTTGTGTTTTCCCCTGCAGCCTGATAAACCCAATTGTCTTGGATAGGATGAGTGTTATTGCACCTTTTCCATGTATGAGTCTTCTAGTGTTGCCTTATTCCTTGAGGAAATCATGCCCAGCTTGGGGGTGGCGGTGTCGCTGAGATATTGAGGAGTGCACTGGCCTATGGTTGGGTGGATTGTTGCAATGACATAGTTGGTTGTGGGACAAGTTTTGTTCAAGATAAGTGTTCTTGTCTATGTAATTCTCTGCAATTGTATTTCTTGCATTGTAATTGCTTAATGGAATATGATGAACATGTTGTTGTGTTGAAGTGATACATTGTTCCTTTGAATAACTACAATGATAGGAATCTATGTATTTTTTCCCTCAATGCATTTTAAACTAAGTTGCATGGTAGATTGGATAGATTGGTAATTTCCTGAATGATCAAATCGATCCAAGACTTCAGTTAAAAAGTTGAGTTTCCTTATAGAAATCTTCCTTTACGGAGTCTATAGGATGTGGGATGCGGGATGTTGGTTCACAAATCTTGGTTTTTGCAATTTCCCCTTCCACAATTTCCTTTCTAAAACTTGCAGGGTGTGGGATTGGGGATGTGTTTTTGGAGAATTACAGTTTTCTATAGTTTTTGTTCCACAACGGTCTTTTTCGATGTGGGATGCGGGATTGCGATGTCGCAATTTCCAAAATTCTCAATCCTGCAATTCAAGTTTTCACATCGTTTATATTCGTGGGATGATTTGCCGCCGTTGATCTATTATCGATGTGGGTTGTAGGTTGCAGGAAGTAATATTGCAATTTTCATAACTTTCTGATCTTGTAACTCGGGCTTTTTGCACCGTTGATTTTTGTGGGTGGATTCTAAGCCGTCGATTTGGCCCCAGTTGTGGGACCATTCGAGATCATTGATTTCCATTGTATTTTTCTCTCTGATGTTGGATATCCTCTGATACCTTTCCCTACATATTGTTGAACTTCTCAAGGGAATATGGGAGGGATGATGATAGAGTTGGAAATGTCGAGAAGTGGTTCACAGCCATGCCCTATGTTTCGATGAACAGTAAAGGTTCTCGATAAAAATTTTAATTCTGTGTGATAATGGGGTATGGGTACATGAAATTTGGAAGAATTTGTGCAAGAAGAAGGAAGAATAGCCAACATAGAAGATAAATGATAATTAATATCAAGACTTGGGAGCTCATGCAATGAAATGATCAAATAAGCGAAAGTTCTATGATCATTTTCCCGAAGTAAATAAAATTTTTTAAAGGGACTCATGACTCAAAAGAGAATTCTCATTTTTTGAATGATTCATTTGTCAAAAGGTAGGACACATTGCAAGAAATTGTCCGATCAAACCAGAACAATTCAAGAAGGGAAATAAGAAGTTACATTCCCATGCAGTTGCAGATGATGACTCAGATAAAGAAAAGAACAACGAAGATGAATATTCCAATGAAGAATATGTTTTTATTTCATCCCTTACTGGATCAGTCTCTCATGGAAGTGACACTTGGATTGTAGACAGTGGAGCCTCCAAACATATAACAGGTTATAAAGATTCTTTTCAATGTCTTGTAAAAAAAAATCTCCTTACAAAGTAAAGATTGGAGATGACTCTCAATATCCCATCAAGGGAATGGGAGAATTATTTTACAAGTTGGACTCAAGGAAGTCTATGAAGATTAAGGAAGTCCTATATGTCCCAGGATCGAAGAAGAATATACTTTCTATATTAGATCTAGATAAGAAGGGATTTAGAGTTGATATTGTCGATGGAGAGGTACTTATGTGGCCAAAGGGAAAGACAATAGATGATGCAGTTCTGATTGGTGTAGAAGAAGGACTTTAGACGCTAAAAGGACATACATACTCAATTCTAACAACAATTTCCATAAACCCATGTGCGCTATGGCATAAGAGACTTGCTTATGTGAACTACAAAACCCTACCAATTGTGAGAAAGGTAGTCACATGTATACCAGGAATTCAAATCAATCATGAAGTATTTTGCATAGGATCTGTTCAAGAGAAGAATACCAAGCAACAACAGTAAAGAAATAGGTATCTTGGACATTGTTCATTCAGATGTATGTGGTCCAATGGAAACCGCTTCATTAAGCATGTATATTTATTGTGTTTCTTTTATATATGAATATTCCTGTAAGACTTGGATTTACTTATTGAGAGGAAAATATGAAGTATTTTAAAGATTTAAAGAATTCAGGGCTCTTCCGGAAAACTTATGTGAAAATAAGATTAAGACCTTAAGGTATGAAAATGGAGGAGAATTCACTTCAAATGAATTCAAATATTTTTGCAAAGAAGCTGGGATTAAGAGGGAGATCAACACACCCCATAATTCTAAATAGAATGGAGTAGAATGAAGAAAGAATAGAAATATCATGGAAGCTATGAAAACCATGATTCATGATCAAGACTTACCCAGGAATCTATGGGATGAAGCATATATAACCACAGTAGATGTTCAGAATAGAATTTATCATAGAGCTCTTGGGAACAAAACTCCAGAATAAATGTTTAATGGAGAGAATCCTGAAGTCAACCACCTAAATATTTTGGGATGTCTATGTTTATACATGTTCCCAACGATAAAATAACAAAATTGGACCCTTCCGAAAAGAAGGTAATATTTGTTCGATATGTTGATTAGTCTAAATAATATAGAGTGTACATTCCATGTTATCACTAGATCGATATCAGAATATATGTTATATTTGATGAATATGTAGCTTTCACTAAGTACATAAATAACCATGCCGATGAAGATCAAGAAGAAGAACACGAATCCCCTAGAATTGAAGAAACATGTAGAATACCAATTCAAGATGTTGAAGAAGAAAAAATACCAGAATACCATGACATGGAAGATCCTCAAAGGCCTATGGAGATGCCTCAAGAGACGATCTCACAGAAAAGAAGACCATGTTGGGATCGTAATGTCATTCAAGGTTTAGAAAAATATGGAGCTCTAGAAGGAATCAAAATATCAAGGATCTATTTCAGCTATGTTTCCTTGATGTGTAATATTGTTGTTACAAAACCTACATGTTTTGAAGAAGCTAAAAATAAGATGGATGCAATGCTTGAAGAATACTAATCTATTATAAAGAATGATGTTTGGGAAGTAGTACCAATTCCAAGAGAGAAGTCAGTTGTTTGTCCAAAGTGGATATTCAAAACAAAACTTTTAACAAACAAAAGTATTGATAAGTACAAGGTAAGATTTGTAGCTCAAGGATTATCATAAAAAGAAGGAACTTATTATGAAGAGACTTTTTCACCAATAGAAATATATACCTCAATCAAAACTATTCTTCCCTTGGAAGCCAAGATGAAATGGAATCTACACCAAATGGATGTAAAGACTACATTTATAGATGGTGTGATAAAATAAGAGGTATACATTGAACAACCTCTAGGTTTTGAAACCCATGACATAAATTCACATTTATGTAGATTGAAGAAATCACTATATGGGTTAAAGAAAGTACCCAGAGAATGGTATAGGAGAATTAATGGATTCTTGATGAGCTTAGTCTTTACCAAATGTAAAGCATATTCCAACCTTTACTATAAGTTTTAAAGTGAAGGACTCATGATTATATTTCTATATATTGATGACCTATTCCTAAAAAGCGAGGAAAATCTCATTGATGAATGCAAGAAGAAGTTTTTTTGTAGAATTTGAAATAAAATATTTTGGCATGATGCACTACTTTCTCAGTCTTGAAGTATGGGAGTTCCCAGAGGAAAATTTTATAAATCAAGGAAAATATGTTTTCCATATCCTAAAGAGATTTAGGAAGTTGGATTGCAAAGCAGTGAATAATCCAATGGTGACCAACTTGAAGTTGTTGAATGATGAGTCCTCAGATACAATTGATGCTACATTATAATTATAGATTATTGCGTCTTTGATGTATTTGATGAATACTCCACCAAATATATGTTTTGATGTAAATACACCGAGTCAGTATATGGTGGAGACCAGACATGTTCACCTAATTTTTTGTGATGATGTGAATGATATATACTGTGATAATCAGAGTTGCGTCAAGATGAAAGAGACCTTGTATTTCATGACAAGTCAAAACATAAAGAGATGAAGTTACATTATACTCAATACATGGTGAAAAAGGGAGTTGTATGGATCCAATATGTTCCTAGATATGAAAAAGCGGTAGATATATTGACTAAGCATATGCCTTGTGTTTCCAAGACAAGCTTGGTGTAGTTCGAAAGGACCTCCCTCGGAAGAGGGAGTGATGATGATGATGATGATGATGTGGTAGGTTTCATGTTGAAATGATGGAGTATCTTAGTATAGGTATGTTATTTATGGCTAGGATTGTTTTGTATGAAAGGGTTAGTAAGCCAGACGATGCCTATTTGATGTTAGGGGATTGTTAGTGATTGACAGAATATGAAGAAACTTGAACTTTAAATATTTAATCCACAATTGCATTTCAGGTAGATCTAAAAAATAATACAAAGACATAAATAAATCAAACCATATGACACATGATGAACCATGGGAAAACCATCCATTGATTTGGAGGATAAAAAGCCCAGCAAAAAATCTTAGAGTATGATTGATAATCAACAAAGAATGATTACAACACAATAGAATATTGTTTTTTCAAGAGCACAATAGAGAATATATCAAATGGAACTCTATAATGATATTTCCAAGTGCATAACACTTTAATAAAAAGTCAAATTAGGTCATACAAGGAAGGTAGCAAATATTTTCATGCTTCGGTAACTTCTTAACAATGAGAACATTGTCTCATCTTCAACCATGTTCCCCCACTAATTCACTGAGTTTAACTACCTCTAACCGAGTTATTAACTAAATCAACTGAAGTGACCTGAATGGAATTACATGTAACTGAATGGAACTTAATGTAATTGAACAGAACAATGTAACTAAATAGAACTAAATGTAACTGAACAAAACTTAATGTAAATCAACATAACTGAATGTAACTAAACAAAATTGAGTGTAACTGAACAAAACAGAATAGAAGTAAATAGAACTCGATGCTGCTAGTGCTTCTCCATCAATTTCATCTTCAACAACCACTTGCATAAATTAAGGAGTTGATTCTTTAATTAACTGAATTTTTTTTTATCACAACTAAGGCTCAAGTTATGTATTACTAATTTGAGTTCACTTGGAGGCATGCATGGGAAATTCAAGTTCTTTCTCTATCTCTATGCTCGTATTAATTTTCTTTGCATGGTCCATATGTGTTTTCCATAATTCTATATTATATCATAATAATAATAATTGTTCCAAACCTGTGATCATATGTATTATCCCAGGTCATATAGTCACATGCTAAAGCAAATGTCTCTAGGGGTAGCTAATCCCTAAAGGACACATGTAGAACCTGTTGACCATGAATATCCATACATCACATAGTATAAACTCGAGACTTAATACAACATAAGTCATGTGAACTTAATACACCATAAGTTATGGACTTTATACAATAGAAGTCTCGGACCTTAACATAAGGTCATGATATTAACCATAATATCATAGTACTAGCATCTCTCCTGAATAAGAATTGATCAAGGTCATATCTTGATACAACACAAGCTATTTAAATTAACACAATAAGTTAGTCAACTTAATACAACATAAGTTCGGGAATTGACACAACAAGTATCATGGAGAGGATTTGAACTTAACACAACATAATTTGTGAACATGACATGATAAGTCTCATGGAGCATGACTCCTGAAGTTGTACATCTAACACTCCCTCTCAATGAGGGAGACATTCTCTTCCATACAAGGAATTTCATTCCACACCAAGCTTATCTCAAAAGTGTTAGCACTTTGTCACAGATAGAGGCTTGTCACAAATTTGAAATCTCCTCATTAATATCTATGTACTAGAATTCATTTTACATGACTATGACTTTAATGAAGTAAAACTTCATCTCAAATGTGTTTTATCATAACAAACATATATTTTTTTTCTAGAAATCTTGACACTTTATAATTGTAGGATCAAGTATTTCACCCTAGTAGGTAGCTTCCCAAGCTACACTACTCCTCAGTATGTACTACTATCCACAAACACATTTTTGTTCTAAGGTACTCTCAGAAATACATCTTGTTTCTGTAGTAGTAGCCACAAAAAACTTATATTTTGTAGTACTAGCTGCAAATTAGAATGCTTATCTGAAGCTAAAATAATAGATTGATAGAACAATCATATAATAGGTCTGCCATGTAATACAGAGCCTATTCTAATGTACCTCAAAAGGTACTTAAACATATTCCTAGTAGCAAGCATAAGATTGTTATAGCGGATTTCACCACACTAGGTGAATCACATATTGTATGGCCTTCGCCTATCCCGCTGCAGACTCATTATTCCCTATGGACCATTTATTGTCTTTTGATGTATCATTGACCATCCCTAAAAACATTAGAAAAATGATATACGCGGCCTTTTCCCAGATAACCACGTACATACGTGGATATTCCCTCTATAGTCGCGTACATCGGGATGTGTACATAATCCAAAACTGTTGGACCGTTCCTTGACTTGGATCCGACTCATATGATACCTGGCCTTCCATATGCCTTGAGATCGCACGGATTCGACCTTTCAGTATCACTTTGGAAAGCTATATAAGGAACCATTGAGACATTGAAAGCATAAGATAGAATTGAGAGTACCAAAACTATAGTCCATTGTTGCCAGAACTATACTTGAGTCTACATCCCTTTGTCCCTTTGGAGCACTGTTGTGTTCTTCCCAAGCTTGTCTTTGTTAGTGAGCTTGCTATCGGAGTGATGGAGGATTGAGGTGGTGGAGGCCCAAGTGGGGGATTCAGTTTCTCCAGTTCGTAGATGTGCCGTCAGAGGTTGTCACTTGTAATCTCTGATTCATATTAATAGAAATATCTTTTCCTGTCCAGTAATGTGTATTTGAATGAATGCTGCATCCATTGGAATATGTCAAATGCTTATACATTATTGATTATATATGCTAGAATAGATCTAACACCATGAAATATAGTATGCTTGTATTGTTTACTTGTTGTTGAGGATGTGCTATACCAATTCAAGCTGAAGATTGGAAAGCCCAACGGGGATCTAATTCAACCATACGGAATAAGGTACGAGGTTCGATCCTTTAGTGTTAGATGTTTTTATTTCTATTGCATATTGGGAAAGATTGATTTCTGGAGTCTAGCTGTCTGTTGTGGTACCCCAAGCCATAGGAATTTCTCTCCGTAACAGAATTGGCGACTCCACTGGGGAGTTGCTAGTAATTGTCCTTTGGGGGTTGATCTTTTGGAATTCAATGTATTTGAAGTGCTCTCTCTCTCTTGTTTCTATGTCGGGTATGGGGGCATGTATGCCTGGTAGAGCCTGATTGGTGTGAATTTAGTCTCAGCCTATCTGTTTGCCTGGAATTTTTGCATCTTTTTCTTCCTATACGCGGGTTTGTCATTTACAGTCGCGTATACATGCGGGTTCCTCTTGAATTTCTGCGTATACAGGCGGGTTCACTGCTCATAGTCGCATATACCCTGGTTTTTACCTTTTTGTGGAAGATTGTGGATTGCTGGGTGAATGTTGTTAGTTGCTGAGTCTCCTTTGGCACTGCCTGAGTCTGTTAAGGCCTCTGTTTTTTACCAGAAACGTTTTTTTTTAGCCTAAATTTTTTCTTTTAGGAAAGTTCTTGTCATGGCATCTTTGATTTTTTGTTTGAGATTAGTGCATTAGAGTCCTTTTGCCTTAGTTCTTTGCTGGAATGCTGTTTATGTGTGCTTGCAGAGTTTGGGGTGGTTAGAATCATTCTCTTGCTTTTTGTATCTCTTTATTTTCAAACAATCCTAAATATTTGCTTATCATCATGCATTGCATTATGCATTTTGCATTGTACTTGCATTAGATCTAGATTTGCTTTCGAGTAATAGTTAGGAATTCATATAGGGAAATTTGCATTCAGCATTTGAAGAAGAAATTGTGCATTCACATAGTACGCATACCCTGTTTTCATGGACACAATGCATTTGCATTGATTGTTAGGTGTGCATTTTACTTTTTGTTGCGTCATAACACCATTAGTTGCACGACCATATCCTATTTTTGAGTAAATAAAGCCAAACTAAAATCAACGCTAAATAAAATGAATTACACTCTTTTCTTTTTTAGGGTGCACCAACAAGCTTAGGTTTTAGGATCTTGGAATAGTTCATTGAAAGTTAATTCTCCAAGATCACTAAACTACAACAACTAGGTGTCTGTCCAGGGAGTGTGTGAAATCCTTTATATAACCAGCGTTCTTAGGAAGCTCCTCTCAAAAGGGAGTCAAGCACTAGGCAGTGTGAGCGGTTGTTGATCGGGATAACCCCTGGTTGGTAACTGTGTAGCATCGGCGATACAGCCAGAATTGTATTCGTATCTGGGGGCCCTTTTGAGAGTTTTGGGCTTTGCTACCCTACCCATACAGTCAATCCTGCCTGCGACTGTCTGCCTGAGCATTGATTATATCGAGGTGACCTTAGTGACCTTACCTAGGATATCGAGGGGGTACATGTAGAGGTTATTCTGCATGTGTCCCGGCCAGGTTGGGGTCAGACAGCACAGTCGCTATACGTGTTGAAGCTGAGGGCCACAATAGTTGGTTTCGAACCTCTGCTTGTGGTGACAAGGGCCTCTCAAGCCTCTCCTAGGCGAGACATACCGGCCACATTCGGGATCTCACTTATCCAGCCCTTGTTTGCTTGCTTTTGGCTTTAGATTTGATAGTGATTGCTCTATGTACGCTAGTTGGCCTAGGGTTGACATAAATAGAGAGTCTTTGCATTTTTGTTGAGTCATTGTGGAGTTGGGTGCAGTTCCGCACCGTTCTCGTCGGTTAGCAGGACTTTCGCCTTCCACTTCTCCTCCTCCTTTGGGAGAGGGGCCTAGTCGGTCCAGGCGGACTGTGTCACACATTGATTCACACACCATGGAGGATCATTAAGAGATTATTCCTAAACCACCTCCTCCTATTCGTATTGACGATGGGGAACTTACTCCTACATATGATCCCTCACCTGACCTAGCTGAGATCGGTCCCGTTATTTCCCAGATAGGATCTTTACATGATAGACCTACCTATACTAGGCTAGATTCCCCATTGACTCGATACCGGTATGGAATGCCGGAAGATGCCGAGACTCACTTTGACCCTCCTAGCACCAGCTATGGTGGTTATGTTACCACTGGTTTTTCTATGCACGATTTGACATTTCATGTTGAATCCGACTTTGATCCTAACACTATACCTGGGGACATTCCCATGCCTTACCTTGCGGAGAGGTTTGGGAGTACTAGTCACATTGCACCTTCCATCCCAGCGGTGGAAGCTACATCTTATGTACCTTCTAGGTCTAGAGTCAGTGATCCCATAGGGATACCAGGTTCTAGACGAGTGACGATAGGCATTAGCACATATCTTCTTACAGAGATTCCTTCATCCTCGCTTTCGAGTTCTTCAAATGCAAATCCTCCACCTTACTCTCGTGGTCCTTCGAGTCGTCATGTAGCTACGAGTCAGATCCGTACTGCGATTACTAGACCAGTTGTGTCTCAAGCCTACATACCACCCGTTGTTTCGGGAGGTTATGTTCATGTTTCTAGAGGTCAAGTTTCTACTTCTTTGACATATATCCCTACTTCTGGTATGTATATTCCTACTTCTGGAATGTATATTCCTACCTATGGAGTGGCTCATGGGGCATCGCAGCCGATGACCTATGGACCCTACTATGGGACGCAGTATGGACAGGTCTCTCAACCTTATGGAGGCGGGTATTCACAACCTGCTTACTCTCCAAACTATGGCTTTGTAGCTCCTACTAGTCAAGGTCCACCTCATTATGCGACTTCCACGCCACCCTATACGGGTCATACAGGAGGAGGTCACTATGGCCAAGGTCATGGGGGTAATCAATCCTATGTGAACCAGGGAGCGGTCCCTAAACCTCATCATGCTAAGCTCCCTTTCCTCACGACACTCAATTTACCTGACTTATCGAGACTTACGAACGATCCTATGGCTCATGACCCGGCTTGGCCGGCTGTCCCTACCAAGCTTCCTTCGGACATACCTAAGTTCAAAGGAAAACCAGGAGAGGATCCGAGTGAACACATTACAACATTCCACCTATGGTGCTCTTCCAATTCATTGCATCAGGACTCAGTCCGCTTGAGACTATTTCAACGCACCCTTACAGGGCCTGTGGCGAAATGGTACATAGAGTTACCTAGGGGTGCCTTTACTTTGTTCGATGACCTTGTGATGACTTTCCTTAATCACTTCCAGCTACCAGTACGATATGATGTTGGTACTGAACTCTTGTCAAAATTTCGGCAAGATAAAGCCACCCATATTTCTGATCATATTCAGGAGTGGCGTAGACGGAAGAGATTAATCAAAGCCTTTATACCGCTGGAATTCCTCCTTGAGTGGTTCCTCAAATCGTTATTTCCATATATCGTGAAGGATGTCTCCACATCCGAAGTGCAAAATGAGGAACAGGCCATATTTAGGGCGTAGGAACTAGACTTGATCTATGCTCAGTCTGGTTTGTTATATGAGATTATACCTAATGCCCCTCATTCTAGTTTCGATCCCAAGGTCAAAACTGGACCACATGCCGATGGCATTGTGGGTAGTGCATGTAAGAAACCTGCAGGTTCAGTTGTGAAACAAATTTCTCAGTTGTCAATCAACCAATCTGCCTCGGGACAAGCTACGGCTTCATCTCATCCCACCCAAACGGCGAATGTACTTGCTATACAATCGTCCGACCAGAAAGGTAACCAGCAACCTGGACATAATAGAAAAAAGGGTAAAAACAATAATAAGAAGGGTGGGAATAAAAATGAGAATGCCAACAATAATGACAAGAACAATAAAAATGCTGGGGGGGACAAGAAGAATAAGCGAAAGGTTAAGTTTTCTTGCAAGCTTTGTAAGGACGATCACCTCACTTACTTGTGCCCTAGGATGGATGAAGCTTCGAAGTTCATAGCACAGGGCCCAGCTGTGTTAACGAACCCTTTACTGCATAACCAAAATATGAAATCGAAGTCCCATGATCAATCTAGTGATGAAGATCCACCTGAAACTAGTGGTCGTGGGTGCATTAATATGGTCCATGCTGTGAAAGTTGTGACGCATGCGAAAGATTATTCTTCATCACAACCCAACCCAGGCAAAGAACCTGATCCACCAGGAACCCCTTTGCGTATTGAGAAACCTGCGGACAAACCTGAAGCTACACCTCGCATTCCTAAGGGGGTACTTAAGCATTCGGGGCATAATCCAAATACCCGAGCTGCCCATAATTATTCAGTTGTCGAGGACTTGGGTCATACTCCTTGTGCGATGTTTGCATTGGAGGTGCTTCAGAGTTGTCCATCACAAAGGAAGGTTTTGATTTCCTCTCTTGGTGTGAATGGTGATGATTCTTCCTCAATGATCAAGTTTGAAACCGCAGGACATCAGCCTGACTTTCCCTACTATGTGTCCCTTTTGGTGCATGTAGAATGTCTTAATATGATCGTCAAGCGTACTGTGATTGACGAGGGTGCTGCTGCTTCTGTGATGTCTTTGTCTTGTTGGAAGGGTCTTGGTTCTCCTGAGTTGTCAAAGTCTATGACCATGTTAACTGCTTTTGATGGGAGATCATTTAGGCCACATGGTATCCTTCCTTCTCTTAAAGTCCGTTTGGGGGGGAAGACCGTTACGATAGAGGTTGAGGTGGTTGATGTGCCCCTTGACTACAATCTCTTACTGGGAAGGAATTGGATGTATAGTATGCAAGCCGTTGCGTCTTCCGTATTTTGCGTTGTATGCTTTCCTCTTAATGGGAAGATTGTGACGATTGATCAGATGTCATTCAAGAATCCTCTTGTTAGTGCATCTTCGGAAGCTTCGGTTCCAAAATTTGAACATTCCCAGCCGGCAACTGGGAGTGTTGGTGTAGGCATGTATCCTTCCCTCATGGGAACCTTTAGTTGTCCTGCACTCGTCCTCATGATAGGAGCTATTTTCAATGGTGCTTCCACGTCTACGAGATCGGTGCCTTTTCGCACAAGTCATATGGGAGATCCTTGGATTATTCCTTCACCGAGTCCTTCGAGTGATGCCATTGAGACGAATGTGCCGTTTCCTGCAGCCATGATTGCTTACCAAGCTAATCTTCAATCTGCTGAAGAGCCTTGTTCTTCTTCTTCACGAACAGAGGAAGAAGACCCCTATGTGTTTCCTACATGGGTAGTACAGTCTTCTCATGCCCACGATTGCCTTGATACAGTTTTCCCTTCAGATGAAGCGATCATCGAGGCTATGTCAAGAGTTGAACCACCATGGGAGGAACTTCATCATAGATCATATTTCCTTCAAGAGCTTGACTTGTTGGAGCATGAGGATTACAAGGAGATTCTTAGACAGAAAGCTGGTAGGCCCATGATTCCATTAAGCTCTCCTGGTCAGATGGCTAATGGAAACATGGCAAAAATATCATCAACTATGCCTATCAACATTTCTCGCAACCCTGGTACAGTTGAGAATGTGTACATTGGGGCGGATTGTTCCCAAGATGAGATTCGTGAGTATACCGAGCCGTTCAAGGAATTCCATGATGTTTTTGCTTGGTCTTACGATGAGATGCCAGGGATTGACCCTCGGATTTTCCAACACGAAATTAAAACTTACCCCAACGTGAAGCCTATTCGACAGTGTTTACATGCGGTAAATCCTAGGAAAGCACCCACCATAAAGGCAGAGATAGAGAAACTATTGAAAGCTGGTTTCATCTATCCCGTTCCCTTGATGGAGTGGGTTTCAAATCCCATTCCAGTAGATAAGAAGCAAGGAGCGATCCATATATGCACTGATTTCTGTGATTTAAATCGTGTCTGTCCTAAGGATAACTTCCCCACACCATTTATAGATCAGATTTTGGATGAGTGTGCGAGTAGTGAGGTGTTCTGCTTTATGGACGGTTTTTTCAGATATAATCAGATTCAAATTAAACCTGAGGACCAACATAAGACCAAATTTATTTGTCCTTGGGGAACATTTGCGTAACGAAAAATGCCTTTCAGCCTTAAAAATGTCGGGGCTACTTTTCAGCGGGCGATGACCTTGATTTTCCATGATCTCAAGTCCATTATTGAAGTATTTTTGGATGACCTCGCCGCTCATTCTTGTATGAGGATGTGTCATTCTTATCACTTGAGATTGGTGTTCGAAAGATGCCGGAACTATGCTGTTAGATTGAACCCTCATAAGTGCATATTTTGTGTGAAATTAGGTCGTTTATTAGGATTTATCGTTTCAAAAGAGGGTATAAGAATCGACCCCTTGAAAGTGGAGGCAATACTTTAGTTGTCTCCCCCGCGAAATATTCGTCATCTTCAGTGTTTGCAAGGCATGGCAAACTTCCTTCGAATATTTGTTGTCAATTTCACCAATTTGACTAGAGGTTTCATGCGTCTCCTGAAGAAGGATACTCCCTTTGAATGGGATGAGCGAACCCAGGAGTCCTTCGATGCACTTAAGAGAGCCCTAGCATCGGCCCCGGTGATTAGTCCTTCGGATTATAGCCATGATTTCCTATTATATGTGGCCGCGTCTTTAGAGACAATTGGGATGGTTTTGGTTCAAGAGGATGAGGAGCTCCAAGAGCATGTCATATACTATCTGAGCCGAAACTTTATTGACGCAGAGATTCGGTATTCTCATGTAGAGAAGCTTGCCTTGGCCACTGTGCATGCGGTGTAGCGTTTGAGACATTATATTCTCCTTCGCCAAACTTTGGTGGTTTCCCATGTCAATCCATTTTAGTTCGTCCTCACACGTAGGATGATTGGGGGAAAATACAATAAATGGATTGTCATTCTGTAAGAGTTTGATCTCGAGTTTGTTTCGGCAAAATTGAAGAAATCGTTAATATTTGCAGAGCTCATATCAGATTTTTCGAGCGAGGCTGAGGAGTCGATATGTGAAGATACGTTCATTGATGAACACATTTTCTTGATCTCAACAGCTGACCCATGGTATGGTGATATCATAGTATATTTGCAAACGCAAAGGACCCCTACTCACCTCTCGTGAGATGAGCGACGTCGATTACGTCATGTTTCCAAGAACTACCTCATAGTGGACAATACTTTGTACTGCCGTGGAGTAGATTTCCTTTTACGACGTTGTTTAACTCACGATGAGGCTGAGGTAGTCCTTAATGATTGCCACGAAGGGGCGTGTGGTGGTCATTTATCTGGGCTTGCTACAACCCAAAATATTTTGAGAGCAGGATATTTCTGGCCGTCGATCTTCAAGGATTGTATTGAAGCAGTCAAGAGGTGCCACCCTTGCCAGGTGTTTGCACGTAACATGCGCTTGAAGCCTGCCCCGTTACACCCTATTATCACCGCTGGTCCCTTCACCAAGTGGGGGCTAGATTTTATGGATTGCAACCCAGCTTCGGCTGGGGGGCACCATCATGTCATTGTGGCTGTCGATTACTTCACGAAATGGGCTGAGGCAATGCCTACAGTGAAATCTGACGGTGAGACAGCCGCTCACTTCGTATTCAACCAAATCATCTCTAGGTTCAGGATTCCGAGAGAGCTTGTCACTGACCATGGCTCGCACTTTTAGAATCATATGATGGAAGAGTTGGCCTCCAAGTTAGGATATAAGCAAGAACACTCCTCTTCTTACTGTCCTCAAGCGAATGGACAGGTTGAAGTTGTGAATAAATCACTTAAGTCCATTCTCCAACGAACCATCGCACAAAGCAAGACGAATTGGCATATTATGTTGTATCCTGCTTTGTGGGTGTACCGAACCGCAGTAAAGACTGCCACTGGTTTTTCTCCATATCAGCTTGTTCATGTAATGGAGTCAATATTGCCGATTGAATGCGAGATTCCTTCGTTGAAGTTAGTTGTAGAACTCTTACCAGACACTTCGCCTTTGGAGGAGCATTTGGTTCACCTTGAGCAACTCGATGAGCAGCGTAGAGATGCCTTGGTGACTCTAGAGGTTAATAAGCATCGCGTGAAGGCCCAATACGATAATTCTGTCCATCCGAGAGTGTTTAGTGAGGGAGACTTGGTCCTTTTGTGGGATCAATCGAAAGAACCCTTGGGGGTAGGGAAGTTCAATCCTATGTGGCGTGGTCCTTACGTGGTCAAGCGATTATTAGAGAAAGGTGCCTACGAGTTAGTGGATTACGAAGGGACAGCCTTGGCAGAGCCTCGAAATGGGCTCTATCTTAAAAAATACTATGCATAATCTTTAGCCAAGGTTGTTTGTTGTATATTATTGTACAACTTTTTTGCATAGTTAGGTCTTGTTTATCGTGATCGGGTTTGTGATTAGTTTCCATTTCTTGTGGCAGATGTCAATGGAATCTTCCACCTATGTAGGATTCACGGATGGTGCAAGCTGTCACACTCAACACTCAGCCTCAGCTACTTGGGTGATTTTTACTCCTATGGGTCATGTACTGTCTTCAGGAGGTGTATGTCTACGGCCATCTTCCAACAATGTTGCTGAATATAGTGCCGTTATCGAGCTTCTACGGGATGCCATTTCTCATGGTGTTCTCTCTCTTGAGGTACGTCTTGATTCAGAGTTAGTAGTGTCATAGCTAAATGGTTTGTACCATGTTAGAGATCCGACGTTATTGAGGAGATTCTTACGTGTGAGATTGCTAGAAAGGAAATTTGAGAACATAACATATATACACATTCCAAGAAATTTTAATCAAATTGCTGACTCATATGCTAACTATGTGCTAGATTGGCATTTGTTTCATTCATCATAAATTAATCATAAACACAATGTTTACACATGTAAATAAATAAACCGATCACCATAAAACTTTTTTATATACACCAAAAATGTGGTAATACATAGTGTCATAATACAAAATTGGGGCTTTGAAAGCCACCATCATATATACGTTAGTACAAAATAGATACACTCCCAGGTGTCTACTCCTGTGGAGGTGGATGAGGGTTGTGATCATGATATGTCACCACGGCTCTAGCTAGCCGCTGAAATAAACGCACCCATGCGTGTGGTACACCAACCACCTGTCTCTGCATAGCCTTAGGAAAGTCCTCGACTTGCACCATGGGAATCCTATGAGTCAGTCGCACAAAGTTGGTATGGATGCTTTGGAGCATTTGCTCCGCATCCACATCGGTGATATCGTCTCCTCTTCCCCTCCGTCTATGACATGGGAAGCCCTCAGGTCACCTTGGTCCCACATCTGCACATCAATGGTAGATGTCACTATGTATTGTCACCCAAAAACATGTCTTTTTGATTCCATTAATCAAGAAAACACAAAAAAATTAAATACTTCAAAATTTTTAAAAAGAGTAAGGGTCGAGATTCATTACCTATGTCTCCATATGCTAACCCTGGTGGTAATGGCATGTCCGGGTCTCCTCGGAAGTCTATGCCTGCATAAGGGTAGTCCTCTATGGCGATAATCTGTCATCGCCACCATGGAAAAAAGTCTGCTGGATAAGGGTTGGCCACCCTACCACCCCCCAGTCTATGCATCGCATCTGCCCAACGTCGTTGGGCCGGATCTCGAACCCCGTGGAGAGGAACATCCACTCTAGGGCTCAACCTTGGAACCCGCTCGAAGAAGAAAGTGCTCAAGATACTACTGAACCCAAAGTTCCATATCCTACCTGCCTTGCACTCACTGAGCAGATGTTTCATGTTACTCAATAGTGATGTGCTCCAATCATAGATGGTCAATGTCATGCACTCCACCGCATAGAACATCAATGGCCGAGAGGCCTGATGGAGTGATGCTAAGCCTGCTATCCTACCCAGCATCAGTAAGATGGCCTTTAGGCCTAGTACCTGTATAGCATTGGTGGGGACTTGGCTCCCCACCTTCTCTGTCTCTGGATAATAGTATACTGCGATGTACTCATCTATAGTCAGCCCATGACCTAGCCCTCCGCGGGCATGAAGGTTCACCGTCTCACCCCACCATGATAGACCTGTGATAAAATAGATATCCTCCACCTCAATGGTGAGGGACATGCCATCTAACCAGAAGGACTCTGAGTCCGGATCCCAATAGTCTATAAGCATTTGTAGTAGTCCTAGTTTGGCCCTCAAGCCTCCCAGGCACCAAAACTTGTAGATTCCGCATCTTCTTAGAGCCTCTTGAGCCATACTGTCAGCCCTTACTGCTTCCTCTACATCACCATGCTCATGTTCTCGCCACTCTAGCACCATCCTACATGAGAAGTTGACCAAAATGTCCATTAGATTCATAAAAATCTTAGTGCGTGGCGTCATACGCGGTTGTTTTCAAAACAGCCGCGTATGTACGCGGTTTCAGGCCCCTTTTCCACGTATAGCCAGTCCTATACGCGGAAAAAACCTTGATATCCGCCAGCTGGATCTCCTGGAATTTGTAGTTGAATATCAGAGCTCCAATGGGTAAAACTTTCAAATGGTTTATATTTTTTACTATTTATAGAAAAAATTTTAAATATTTGAAAATTTTTACCCCCTTTCCTATAGTTGTGACCGTTTCTGACCTAATTTGTGATGTAGAAGACCGTTTTCAGCGATGTTTTAGCCTTTGGATTGACCTGCTCATACTAATCTCAGGTATAATGTCTATACTGGCATATAGGTTAGGTTCACCACCGTTTGCATTTTGCATAACCTTATGACCATGTCACTATATCCTTAGGTACGAACCCACTCTATTATGTCACGGAACCTTCTTGCTGCTATAGAAGTGTCATGATGTGAGTGGTAGAGACTCACCTTACATGGGTACCCTAGTTAGCACCTTATTTGCATTTGGTACCCATGCCGATGTTCCCCCTTTAGGGTGTGGGAGTCCATTGTATAGTATTGCCATGACATTTAGCAAGAGCCTCATACTCCTCTTGATCTTATGCTGGCCTGTATCCCCCTGGACTCCCCTTATATCGAGTTGTGAATGCATTATCATGAGCTTTTCCTTTCTTATTGAGCTTTATGATGGCTCCCTTGACATTGTGTTTCAGCCATATAGCCCGAGCTTGTCTCATGTCTAGCCATGCAGAGCCTCTATTTATATCTTTCACAACATCATTCCCTTTTTTACCGGGAGGGGATTTTCCCCCGAGTGTCAATATCCTACACATGTATCCTTGCATTGAGCATAGGTATATTCCACTACTTGGAACTAGTTTTTTTTCCTTTATGACACTCGTCTCCTCCTAGTTTGTAACTATAAAGCTAGTTTATTCTTTTTTCAAGCTTTTCAAATAACTGAAAAAGACCAAAAAAATAAAAAAACCAAAAAGCCAGACAAGAAAATATATTATCTTTGGTAGCTTTCGAGTCGTGTCGCCTTCGAACAGAGCACTGTATATCACATCCATTCGTTGGGTTATAGTTTGACTTTAGGAGCTGTACTCGTTATCTGATTTTTATCTCCACCGACTGGTTAAGCTTCCAGTCCCTATGGAGCCTCTATTGATGCCTCCTGCGTCATAGAGATGTCCCAGTTTGTATATCGAGTCTATGCTACCTTCATTCAGTCACCATACGCTGTTATGCTCTTGTTCGAAGGAAGTTGAAACTTGAGTCGGCCATTCCCCAGTTATCTTGACTTTGCATGTCAGCCATTCCCGATACAGTTACTGGTTCGTGCACCTTATGATCAAGTTCTTCCATATTATACATCCTTGCTGAGTACCTCGTGTTGGATGATGGGGGATGCCTTAATGCCCTCCTTCCAACGGATTTCATCCCATCGACTTCAGATCATTTATTTTGGGATTGGAGTCTAGAGTCATTTTGAGTGCCTTGAGACTTGCAATCATCAGTGGCAGGTTCTCTCGCCATCGAAAGTTTTGGGAATACATCAATGTCCCCTGATCGATGGATTCTCTCAAGTGTTCAACCTCAACACATTTATTCACACTTGTTAGTTTGCACTCTAGTACCTTGATTCCCATTTTCATTATTGGTGGGTGATCTCGCGTCTGTTAACGGTATACATCAATGACCGGTAATCAAACGATGGACTACTATGTTTGACCTCGACACCTCTATTCGCATAGTAGGACATGTAGTCGTAGCGGTTTGTGTAGAATACCTTCCAGATTGGTGGCATCCACTATATGCTACCTCCTTTATCGTGCCAGTGTTCATGAGATTTCAGCTCTCGTGACTTGTTACAGTATATGTCAGACATTTCCAGCCACTATGGAGATCTTGATCTGTTATATATCTTCAGTCTATGTGGAGATCATTGTACTTTGTATATCTTCATCATGGAGATTCTGATCTATGTATATTGTACGTGGCGATGACCACATATGTTCTATCATGTTCCATGCCTATTCATGGCCATTGTACTCTTATGTATCCGGGACTACTATGTGTATGTGTAGTTATATGCAGAGTTGTATTATGGTATTATGCTGATTGGGTGGCTGGTCTTCCATTTGGGTACCTTCATCACTTCACTTCTGGGATGGACTTATAATGTATTTCGGCCATCGTATAACCACTCTGATCTCATACATTAGGGGGCATCTGTTATAGCGGATCTCACCACACTAGGTGAATCACATATTGTATGGCCTTCCCCTATCCCGCTGCAGACTCATTATTCCCTATGGACCATTTATTTTCTTTCGATGTATCATTGACCATCCCTAAAAACATTAGAAAAATGATATACGCGGCCTTTTCCCCGATAACCGCGTACATACGCGGATATTCCCTCTATAGTCGCGTACATCGGGATGTGTACATAATCCAAAACTGTTGGACCGTTCCTTGACTTGGATCCGACTCATATGACTCCTGGCCTTCCATATGCCTTGAGATCGCATGGATTCGACCTTTCAGTATCACTTTGGAAAGCTATATAAGGAACCATTGAGACATTGAAAGCATAAGAGAGAATTGAGAGTACTGAAACTATAGTCCATTGTTGCTAGAACTATACTTGATTCTGCATCCCTTTGTCCCTTTGGAGCACTGTTGTGTTCTTCCCAAGCTTGTCTTTGTTAGTGAGCTTGCTATCAGAGTGATGGAGGATTGAGGTGGTGGAGGCCCAAGTGGGGGATTCAGTTTTCTTCGGTTCGTAGACATGCCGTCAGAGGTTTTCACTTGTAATATCTAATTCATATTAATAGAAATATCTTTTCCTATCCAGTAATGTGTATTTGAATGAATGTTGCATCCATTGGAATATGTCAAATGCTTATACATTATTGATTATATATGCTAGAATAGATCTAACACCATGAAATATAGTATGCTTGTATTGTTTACTTGTTGTTGAGGACGTGCTATAACAATTCAAGCTGAAGATTGGAAAGTCCAACGGGGATCTACTTCAACCGTCCGAAATAAGGTACGAGGTTCGATCCTTTAGTTTTAGATGTTTTTATTTCTATTGCATATTGGGAAAGATTGATTTCTGGAGTCTAGCTGTCTGGTGTGGTACCCCAAGCCATAGGAATTTCTCTCCGTAACAAAGATACAACGTGTATTCTCAAAGACCAAATAACTACATACACATAATAGCATAATCTGGATCCTATCCAGAATAAAGTTTCTTTAAACTAGAATCCATGGAATTTAAATCCATCATATGCAACATTATATAACAAATGTGTAATAACATGTAGAAATAACGTCTTATATTTTCTTTAACTCTTCAACATTTTTTTACTTCTTGAATCTTCTACTATCTGGAGAAGTTCTCTATGAGCTTTCCATTGTCTATGATGTTATTCAAGGCCTGATCACTTTTTGAGTAATTATTCTCTTTATACTACAACACCCCGACTACTTCTCCAATAGGTTTAACTATTCTCTAAAAGTTAAATAGTATAACTCTTCTTGATTATCAATAGTCTCTGAGACTTTGACCATGTCTTTGCTCATGTGGATTCTCTCCACAAGGTATCATACCCCCTAGTTTCCTAAGTCATGTATCATGACTAACTTGTGGAAACTTTATATGGTACTTGATGTGAAGACACATCAATACTCTCTCTTCAACTACAAGAGTTCTTATGTACCATACCAATCTTGTCCCAAAAATAGGCTTAGTAAGAATGTTGGCAATGATGTTCATCTGTGGATATGTACTATGTCTCAAATATAACTTGCTAGGAACCTCATACATCTTTACTTCTTTATAACATGCTCTACCTGAAGCAACATATTTGATCTTCCTTGATCAATGCACTAGTCAGAATTCATATATCTTTGAATCTCCATTTCATTGACCAAGACATATTCGAGTCCACATACACTTGTACCAAGTAGGTACCATAACACATGATTTTTACATGTCTATCTACAAACAGTAAAGCATATAATAGATATTGGGACCTATGACTAACCAAATACATCTCAACTAACTTGAGATCCTCCAAATACAAAAAAAGGATTAAAAATCTCATATTTATCTTTAGATGTGCGACCATGGATTTGTAGTCCATCATCCAGAAAATCTTCCGGATATTTTACTGCATATTTTCCTTAACTGAAGAAAATATTTGTGTGGTGATTGCCACACCACTAATCATAAGAATCATAACATGATTATTAAATATTTCTCTTAACTTGCTTTTGAATTATGAGCATCATGTAGGTCTCCCTTTTTACAGGAGGTACGTTAACCAATTACACTGGTTCTTCAGGAGCTATTGAGACTAGAAACTCCCTCTCACCATGTGAATGTGAGAATGTAATTTGGGTCCTCCATCACTGAGACTTCATCCTCATCTATGTATGAAGATATTCTTGACACATGAATGTAAATAAGATAATTTAATTATCTTAAAGAGTATTAACATCTCTCATAATAGGATTAGGGATTCTATTTTGACTTCTTCCTAATACATACGAACCTCCCAATATGCTACCAAAAACTTCTTTCTTCAAAGAATCATGTTCTCTTTCAGAATTAGCCATCAAAATTTCTCTTCATTCATAGCATGTCATTTTTCTTGTAGGTTAGGACATATTTGTTTTCCCTACAAGCCAAATTCAATCAAGTTATTAACAACCTTGCATAATGACAAACAACACATGTTGACATGTAAAACATTATAACCAATGTTTTAGTATAACCATATCTCACAAATTTTAATTACATAAATACCTCAATGTATATGCAGTGGTTTAGTACCTTATGCTTAGCACAACAAGGCCCAAGATATCATCCCAACATAGCAAGGCTCGGTTGGTAGCACCTACGACGCACATGCAGTCTCACCCGAGATATCTTCCTTATGGGTAACTGTCAGAACCAAGTTTCCATAGTTAGGTGGGGGATATAATGTCCCTTGGAAACATTCCAAGGAGTTACAATAAGGATGATGGGTGTGGTTTTGACACTTATTCTACACAACCAAGCTACGACATCATTCCTCCGTATGGAAGTATTATATCAACAACCCAATGCATCAAAAATACTTTCACAAATTCATAATAATAGTGCAGCATATATAAACATACTCTTTCTATGAAAATAGATAGAGATTCACTCACCACAACATAAATACATGCACCTTAAACACATTCACCATTCATACATTTCACACAGTAGTTAACGTGGAAACCCATTCGAGAAAAACCACAAAGGCGCTCTTCATCTAGCATGAGAAATGTATGCACACATTAAATTTAGTTATGTACACATTAAATGAATGTTTCAACATAACCCCATTCACACTTCATGTAATGTTTTGTAGTTCTATATCAGTCCTATATTTATATATGATCAAGATTTATGCAAGCCCTTATTCTTCTCAACATGAATTTATCTATTTACCAATAAAATATAAATAGTGTAACATATTTTTTTAATCATGTTTATACCATAACATCGTTCCTAATCCCAGGAATATAGATTGTGATGAAACACAATCTGATTTTTTAAAAGCATATGATAATCGAATAATCATGCAGCCCAATATTCATATCTCATGAATCAATCATGTAGCACAACATTCATATCTCATGAATAATCATGCATATCTATATTCATATCTTTATGAACAATCATGCAGCCTAACATTCATATCTTATGAAAAATCATGCATGCTCTATATTCATATTTTATAAAACAGTCATGCATGCTCTATATTCATATTTTACGAACAATCATGCATGCTCTATATTCATATTTTATAAAATAATCATGCATTCTAGATATATTCATATGTTATGAACAATCATATATGCTCTATATTCATATTTTATAAAACAATCATGCATGTTCTATATTCATATTTTATAATGCATGTTGTATAGTGACATCTTATCAATTTTGTTTATTTGCAAATAAATCAAAGACAATCAACATATATTCTCACAATTCTTAATCTTAGGAATATGAATCTCTATATGACTGTAATGAAAACATTAAAAAAAATATAGATATAAATAGCATATAATAAAAAAATTGGGTACTTATCTTTTATTGGGTTTCATACTCCCTCTTTATATTTGCTTCCTTGTGAATATTACTGGAGTCCTTGGGTCTTGATCTCCTTGAAAATTTGAATGCATGCAGGAGCTAGTGAATCTCTGCATGGAGAAACTGGATCCCATGCAACCAAAGCGAATGCTCTTGTATGAGGGGAAAAATTCTTCCAACGATCATCCTCTTCTTCTTTGAATGAGTTATAAACCCTATTAGGATCTCATTACACCCAATATCAATTAAATAATGATAAAATGTAACCACTAATATCGTGGTTATTCCATCAATTCGTCCAATTTGGGAAAATGACCATAACATGAGTTCTCAGATTTTCATATTCAAAGACCTGATCATATATCTCAAATAATTGTGAATTTTTGAAATATGCTTGTGATTAAGCTAAATCAACCCATTTCACAACTGATTTTTTAACCATTTTGTATGATTCCTCACGAATTGATCAGGATGTCTCCATGAAATTTGTCCCCTGAAAAGTGACGAAAATGGTGCATATTGACTTGCTCTTGAATTCACCCTTTCATGTATTTAATTTGGGAGCACCTTCAATTCGGTCTTCCAATTGGACTTAGATGGATGCCATGACTACAAGCTCTTTTCTCAATAATTTAAGATCATGTAGGATTTAGATTTCATGGTTAAAATTGAGCTCCTTCATGCCCTTGCTCTAATACCTTGTTAGTGATTAAGAAAATATGAAGAAACTTGAAATTTTAAACTTTAATCCAAAATTTTAGTGTATATAGATCTCATCAACAATCCATTGACATAAATAAATCAAACCATAGAACACGACATATACCCTAGGAAAACTCTCCACTAATTCATAGGATTAAAAACCAAGCAAACAATCTTAGATTATGATTGATAATCAGTAAAGAATGAATACAAGACAATAACATATTTTTTTTTTCAAGAGAACAAGAGAGGAGAGATAAAATGGAAGACTCTAATGATATTTCCAATTGCATATAACTTTAATAACAAGTCAAATTAGGTCATACAAGGAAGGTAGTGAATATTTGCATGATTTAGTAACTTGTTAACACTGAGAACATTGTCTCATCTTCAACCATGTGCCCCCACTAATTCACTGAGTTTAACTACCTCTAAAAGAGTTGTTAACTAAATGAACTGAACTGAACTGAATGGAATTGCATGTAACTGAATGGAACTTAATGTAATTGAACAAAATTGAATGTAACCAAATAGAACTGGGTGTAACTGAACATAAATGAATAGAACTGAACAAAACTGAATGTAACTGAATAGAACTAAGTGTAACTAAACAAATCTTATTAGAATTGAACAAAAATAAATGTAACTAGTACTTCTGCATTAGTTTCATCTTCAACAACCACTTGCATAAATTAAGGAGTTGATTCTTTAGTTATCTGAACTTATTTTATCACAACTAAGACTCAATTGATTTCTTACTAATTTGAGTTCACTTGGAGGCATACATGGGAAATTCGAATTCTCTCTCTATCTTTGTGCTCGTATTCAATTTCTCTACATGGTCCATATGTGTTTTAATTATTTCTATATCATATCATACTCATAATAATTGTTTCGAACCTATGATCCTATGTGTTACCACAGGCCTGTTGATGTAATTGTAACTTCAGAATGTATTTACTTGTATTTCTTATCTATTGTAACCCGATGTTTATTCTGGGATGTACTTGTGTCTTGTCATGCCGCGATGTTCCTATCGAGAGGATCTATATTGTAAACAAGTCATGTCAAGTCATTGTGGGTAACGCTCCTGTTGTATAAGGGTTAAATTCCCCACAGTTTCGGGGCACTAGGGTTATTAGACTCTCCTGGAGAGGTCGTCCCTAGTAGGGTTTTAGTCATGTCAAGATTAGTATAAATAGAGAGCTGGACTCTCTATTTAGATGACATCTCACTCACACTCAAGTATAGGGCATAGTTGAGGAAGGAGAAGACACTGGGGCTATATAGAAAGAAGGTTACTATTGCTGGAATATCACTTACTATTTTGGGTTTTACTTTGGTCTTGATTTTATCTCTGAGGAAGTTGCGGGGTTTTCTCCATTTATGGTTTCCTCGAGGAAAAAAACTGTGTTCATTGTCTCTTGTGTTTTATTGCTATGCTTTTTGTTCTCTCAGTTAAAGATCCTAATGTTATGCTAAGCTTAATGTTAAAAATCTAACATGGTATCAGAGCCAACCTAAGAACAAGACATTGTGCAGCTGCACGAACTAGGGCTTCCTACTTTGTGGATCTCTCTCCATAGATTTTCAGCAAAATAAGGTTGGAATAACTCTCCTCCCTAGGGCGCATATTTCTGTCAAAGCAGAGGTTTTTCAGTTTTGGACCCGACATTGCTATCAAAAATTAGGGCTTTTCATAGAAGAGGAATTTTTCAGTGAGCCCAGGCCTGGATTGATCTCCTCCCTAAAATCAAAGTTAGGGATAAAATTCAAAGCAATTGGTTGGACAAAACTCCGGAAAAGCAAAACACTAATTTGCTCTTGAACCATCTCTGCAGGATTTTCAGCTCCAAATCCAGATCCGACATCTTGACCTGGTAAGATCTAAATATTTTGTATTTCCATTTGAGGTTCTCAGTTAAGATGTCTCATCATACCAAGCTTGATCAAAAGCTTAAGGGAGTTGATAACTTCCGAGCTTGGAAGTATAGGATCTCCCTGGTCCTGGAAGAAAATGAGTTGGACTCCTATATCAGTGAGGAGGTTCCAGTTCTAGAGGGAGATGAGTCAAAGACCTTACATATGAAGAAGTTGGTTATGGAAAAGAGAATCATTGTTGATTCTATTAAGGATCACCTCATCCCACAGGTGTCCTCTCTCAAGACACCTAAAGCTATGTTTGATGCCCTAACCAAACAATTTGAAGGGCAAAACATCAATAGGAAGATGACTCTAAGGAATTAGTTGAAGAATGTAAAGATCTAGAATGCTGAGACCATCCAGTCTTACTTCACAAGGGTCTACCAAATCAAAGAACAACTAGAAGCTGTAGATGAAGAAGTGAAGAATGCAGAAATTGTGATGACAACACTGAATGGCCTCCCTAGGTCATGGGATTCATTCATCCAAGGAATCTATTCCAGAAAGAAGTTATTCAAGTTCAGAAAACTATGGGAAGAATGCTCTCAATAATAAGCTCAGATAGCAGCTCAAGAAGAGAAGATGGGAAGTGAAGATCAAGCCCTCACATTTCACTCCAAGAAAGGTAGAAGAAACCGTCATCACTCCAAAGGTAAGAACTTTTACCATAAAGATAACATTAGAAAGGACCTATATAGATTGAGATGTTATATATGTGATGAAAGAGGACACTTTGCAAAAGACTTCCTAGAAACAAGATTGACTCTCATAAGAAGAATGGAAACAAGAGAAGGCATCATGCTCATGTTGTAGAGGATGATGAACCTTCCAAGAAGAAAACCAGATATGAAAGTGAAGATTCTTCCAGTGAAGATGAATATATTTTGATTTCTTCTCTTACGGGAAACATTACTCATGGAAGCATTGATTGGCTTATAGACAATGGGGCTTCCAAGCATATGACAGGATTCAAGGAATCCTTTGTGAAACTATCAGAACATGAATCACCTCACAAGGTGAAGCTAGAATATGACTACCAGTATCCAATAAAAGGTAGTGGGGAATCCTCCTATAAACTAGACTCTGGAAAGTCTATGACAATGAAGGAAGTATTGTTTGTGCCAGGACTCAAGAAGAACCTTCTCTCCATATCTACATTAGATGCAAAAGGAATGAGGGTTGCATTCATAGATGGTCAATTCATCATGTGGCCAAAAGGAAAGACCATCGATGATGTAGTAGTGATTGGAGAACAAGAAGGAGGTTTATACAAATTAAAGGGCCATCCAAAACAAGCATTGGTCCATGACACAGTAGAGCCAAATGAAATTTGGCATAGAATACTTGCACATGTGCATTATAGAGCACTACCTATTGCAAGAAAAGATGTTGAAGTTCTTCCAGAAATCCAAGGAAAACATGACGGGGTCTACAAAGGATGTACGAAAGAAAAGAATACAAAGAAGACATTCTCAAGTAGTGAAAGCAACGCCAAAGGAATCTTGGAAATCATCCACTCTGATGTATGCGGTCCTATGCCATCAAGCTCACTAAGTGGGTATGCATATTATGTTTCTTTTATTGATGACTTTTCTAGGAAGACATGGGTTTACTTCATGAAGAACAAAGATGAAGTATTCATGAAGTTTAAGGAATTCAAAGCCTTGATTGAGAATCACACTGAAAAGAAGATCAAGACCTTTCGATCAGACAATGGTAGAGAATTCGCTTCAAATGAATTCAAAGAGAAATCCAAAGACTTAGGGATTAAGAGGGAGTTGTCCACTCCTTATAATCCACAGTAGAATGTGGTTGCAGAAAGGAAGAATAGAAATGTAATGTCCCCGGGTTTGACCCCGTTTGTATGATGTATGTATACCTAGCGTGGAGCTCAAGGCCAAGGCCCCGCTAGTGTATGTTCGTATCTTATTTAAAATGGCAAATCATTGGACCTGATGTTACCCATGTGCTATTTAGCCATGGAACATTGTAAAAATGATGTAAATAAACATCAAGCAAAAAAATACCAAAATTGACTATGGAGGCAACAAATGAGAAGGGGCCATGTGTATCCACTAGGGAGAGGTGAAGGGGTTGTGGGATTGAACCATAAGCTGCCATATGTCATTGTGATAACCCATTTGACTTTCCTTGTTGACATTTAATTCTTTTGTAAGGAAGTGGTTGAAGAAAACAATCCATGGCTTTAATGGAGCATGGGCAGCCCAGAAATTCGTATAGCAGAGTATGGGCTCTGTTTTCTTATACCACAAGTCACTCTACCTCTTGGGGGATTGCTTCTTCCTCATCCCCATTCCATGGTGGAAGACCCCAGCATCATTTTCAATCCAAAAACGAGTTCCCAGCAGGGTGAAAAACCAAAAATCGCGACTGTGCAAAAACCCACGTTTTGAAGAGCCAAAAATGCCCAGATTTGGTATTGGACAGTAAAATCCAATGGGGAATCCATAGGTATGAACCTTAGGGAGAATTTGGGAGCATTAGCTACCCCGAAACCCATGGGAAAACCCCGTTTTTGCAGCCCCGAAAATCAGTGACGGATTTGAGTTATTCGTTGACAGAATGGTGAAAAATCCAAGTGTGGATGCTGGAACAGAGGTTGGGTTAGCTTGATAAACCCAGTGAAGGCTGAAATTTCAGGAAGCTAGCAGCTAGACCTTTCTATGCCCATCCTAAAGAGAACTGGAGGGAAGAGTTGCTTGAGGGACTGTGTAGCAGAGAAGGGGACCTTTCTTGTGTTGGATGTGCATGACCATTGAGTGAACCCATGGCTGTGAGTGAGCCCATCTAGTTCCTCCTTAGTGGATACACAGCCCAGCTCGGGGGTGATATCTCAGCTGAAAGAATAGAGGCTGGACAGAGATCTATGGTTGGGTGGAACGTTGCTCTCACATAGCCAGTTGTTGGACAGCTTCATCTCAAGATAAGTATTCCCTGTGGTTTGAATGATGTTCATCTGTGGTTTTCCCTGTGCGTTAAATTACTCATGTTACTTGGATGAAATGATTATCTTAAATTAGTTGGTATGATGCTGGTGCATAGCATGAGAATGGAGTTGATTATTATGTGACTGTTTCACTATTCTGTCCAAATGAAATAGGCTGAAGTATCCCCTTCTACTTGTATGTTAATATGGTTATTCCGTTGCGTTTACGAATTGGGTTGCATTAATCCCATGATCTGTAATGTCTTGATTAATGACTGATGTTTACATGTTGAATGAATGCTTGTTTGAATGTTGTTGTTTCCACTGTGAATGAGGATTAAATTGCATCTGTGCATGATGAATAATCCTGTGTGCATATTTTAGTTTAAATCATCTTTCAGCATTCTATTTTGGGCAATTTTTAAGCATGTGCATGTTCTTGGGCGGTTAGCCCGGTCTGATCAAGCTCGTAGATCGCGTCCTCTTTGCTGGTCGGAGGCATGGGGACGTGACAAGAAATATCATAGAAGCTGCAAGAGCAATGCTTCATGATCAAGATCTTCCTATGCATATTTGGGAGAAAGCCGCCAGAACAACAGTGTATGTACAGAACTATACTCCATATAGAGTACTTGAGAACAAGAATCTCAAAGAAGTCTCCTCCGTCAAGAGACCAGAAGTCAGCCATCTCAGAATATTCGGCTGTCCTGTGTATATACACATTCTAAGAGAGAAGAGAACAAAATTAGATCCTTCAGGTAAGAAGGGTATATTTGTGGGATATTCTGAAAACTCGAGGGATTAAAGAATATATTTCCCAGGATTCAAGAAGATTGATATCAATAGGGATGTGACATTTGCTAAAGAAACAACTTACAAAAAATCCAGAAAGAAACCTACTGAAGAATCTGAAGAAGCAGAAGCACCCAGGATTCATGACCCAACCATGAATGAATAAGCTCAAGAAGAAGATCGAGAATTTGAAGAACCACAAAGAACTGTAGATCCACCTCAAGAAAAGAATCCTCACAAGAGGAAACCTGCTTGGGTATGAGAAGTTATCCAAGGTGCAGAAAGATATGGGGCTCCAGAAGAGAATCACAGAGAAAGAAAGAGGACCAGATCTTGCTCCGGCTATGTAGCATTACTATGTGATCTCATTGATAAAGAACCTTCCAATTATGAAGAAGTGGCATAACATAAAGAATGGAAGGATGCTATGATTGAAGAGTATTAGTCGATCATGAAGAATGATGTTTGGGATGTTGTCCTAAGACCAAAAGGGAAATAAGTTGTAACTTCCAAATGGATCTACAAGATCAAGCATGCTGCAGATGGTAGTATAAATGAATATAAGGCAAGATTTGTTGCTCGTGTTTTATGCCAGAAAGAAGGTATAGACTATGAAGAAACATTTTCTCCTGTAACTAGATACACTTCCATCATATCGGTACTTGTTCTAGCTACAGTGATGAAATGGAAGATACACCAAATGGATGTCAAGACTGCTTTCTTGAATGGTGTAGTGGAAGAGGAAGTGTACGTGGAGCAAGCACTCGGTTTTGAGACACATGACAGAGAGTCTCGTGTATGCATATTAAAGAAAGCCTTGTATGGTTTGAAACAGGCACCCAGGACTTGGTACAACAGAATTGATAGCTTTCTATCTAGTTTAGGCTTTACTAAGAGTAAAGTAGATTCCAACCTTTACTACAAGGTTGAAGATGGCAACCCAGTGATGCTCCTACTTTATGTAGATGATCTGTTTGTAACAGGTATGGATGGGTTGATTGATGATACGAAGAGGAAGCTTACTGTCGAGTTTGAAATGAAGGACTTGGGTATGATGCATTATTTTCTAGGCATGGAGGTGTGGCAGAATGCAGATGAAATTTCCCTGGGACAAGGTAAATATACATTAGAGATCCTGAAGAGGTTTGGGATGATGGATTGCAAGGCTATGGCCACACCTATGGAATTGAACCTGAAGCTATTGAGTGATGCTTCATCAAATATGGTTGATGCTACGATGTATCATCAGATGATTGGGTACTTAATGTACCTAACGAACACGAGACCAGATATTTTCTTTGCTGTGAACACCTTGAGCTAGTTCCTAATAGATCTGAGGCATGTTCACTTGATTTCTGCAAGGCATATTTTGAGGTACCTGAGGGGTACAATTGATTATGGGCTCAAGTACGAGGCAAATCAAAATATTAACCTAGAGGGTTATGTTGATTCAGATTGGGAAAGCAGTGCCATTGATAGGAAGAGCACTTCGGTGTGTTGCTTCAGTATGGGATCAGGTGTGATCTCTTGGTTTAGCAGGAAGAAATCCTGTGTGGCACTTAGTACAGCTAAATCAGAGTATGTTGTAGCTTTTTCAGCTAGTTGTGAGGTAGTATGGATGTGGAAGCTACGGTCTAATTTATTTGATCTCTAGTTGGATGCTACTTGTATACATTGTGACAACCAGAGTTGTGTGAAGTTGTCAGAGAATCCAGTGTTCCATGACAAGTCGAAGCATATCAATATCAAGTATCACTATATCAGGTATATGGTGTAGAGGGGAGTAGTAAAGCTCCAATATATTACGATGGAGAAATAGATAGCTGATGTGTTGATGAAGCCATTGGATAGGGTGAGGTTTGAGTACTTCAAGGAGAAGCTTGGTGTTCTCCAGATCAAGGTTTCCTCCAAGGGAAAAAAATGAGACCCATAGCCATTCTGACATGGTGAGAGGATTGGTTCCTTCCATGACAGATATGAGTGTTGAGCCATTCTGATATGACTGTAGGATTGGTTCCTACATGATCAGATATAAGGGCTATTACCATTCTTGGAATGGAGCTACTTGGTAAGGTACCAAGAATACTTGGTATGGGAATGAGGACTATTCTAATATGACTGTGAGATGTGTTCTCACATGATCATATATGAGTGAATGGCCATTCTGATGTGATAGAGGGATGTGTTCCCACTTGATCAGATGTAAGGGCTGAGCCATTCTGTCATGGCTAAAGGATTAGGTTCCTTCCATGTCAAATGTAAGTGTTGGCCATTCTGACTTAGTGTCAGATATAAGGGCTACCGCCATTCTTATAATGGAGCTACCTAGTGAGGTACCAGGAACCCTTAGTCTGGAACCTAGATCCATTCTGATGTGACTGAGGGATGTGTTCCCACATGATTAGATGTAAGTGTAGAGCCTTTCCACAGATGATAGTAGGTGTGTCCTATAATGCTAGTGGATGTGAGTTCTTGCCTTTCCACAGATGATAGTAGGTGTGTCCTATCATGCTGGTGGCTATGTGTGCTGCACCTTTTCATAGATGGTAGTAGGTGTGTCCTACCATGCTAGTGATTGTAAGTGCTGTGGATTTCCACAGATGGTAGTAGGTGTGTCCTACTGCTACAAGGAGATCACTTACTATTTTGGGTTTTACTTTGGTGCTTATTCTATCTCAGAGGAAGTTGCGGGTTTTCTCCATTTATGGTTTCCACGAGGAAAAACAATGTGTTCATTGTCTGTTGTGTTTGATTGCTGTGCTTGTTGTTCTCTTAGTTAAAGATCCTAATGTTATGCTAAGATTAATGTTAAAAAACTAACAAGGCCATATAGTCACATGCTAAATAAAATCACTCTAGGGATAGTTAATCCCTACAGGATACTTGTAGCACCTTTTAACCATGACTATCCATACATCACATAGTATACCCTTGAGACTTAATACAATATAAGTCATGTGAACTCAATACATTATAAGTTCTAGACTTGATACAACAAAAGTTGCATACCTTAACATAAAGTCATCATCTTAACCATAAGATCCTAGTACAAGCATCTCTCTCAAATATGACTTGATCAAGTTCATACCTTGATACAATACAAGATTTTTAACTTAACAAAATAAGTTAGTGAACTTAATACAACATGAGTTTCAGAATTGACAAAACAAGTATCATGGAGAGGATCTTAACCTCATACAACATAGGTTCTAGACTTGACACAACAAGTCTCATGAACCGCAAAGCTGTACATCTAACAGGGATTAGTATGTCTTGATAGGCTTGTTTGGTCCGAAAGGGTTAGTAAGACAAATAAGGCTTGTTTCATCCCCAGGTAGATCCATTTTTGTAGCCAGGATTGTTTGTCCTGAAAGAGTTAGTAAGCCAGACATACGTGAGGTGGATCTATCAGAGCACCCGCCGAGATGTTGGGTCAGATGTCCTAAGGGAATGATGATGTGGTCCCAACACTCTATTCTAATGACAACATTGAATTTATGATGCTGATGATGCTGATGAGATGTGGTCTCAATACTCTATACTGATGACATGATTATGTGTTGATGATGATGATGATGATGTGGTCCCAACACTTTGTTTTGATGATGATGATGTTGATTTTGTCTCAACATTCTATGCTAATGTTGATGGTGTTGTTCCAACATCTTTATGCTGATGATGCAGATGATGATCTAGAATTTATTTGTTGATGATGTTGGTTTAGAACTAACATGTTAATGATGTTGTTGTCATTCCAGTATTTACATACGGATGATGTTACATGTGATGTTGTCCCAATATTCACATATTGATATTGTTCATGTTCCAATATTCGCATACTGATGATGGTGATCATGTTGATGCTGATGATTATGCCTCACGATGATTCCTTATGATGATGATGATGTTTCATGATGATGATGTTCATTGATGATGATGTCCCACAATAATGTTGTTCTATGATGATGGTGTTCCATGATGATGATGATGTTATGTGATGATGATATTCCACGATGATGATGTTCCATGATGATGTTGTTCCACGATGATGATGTTCCATGTTGATGATGTTCCATGATAATGATGTTTTGTGATGATGGTGTTCCACAATGATGGTGTTCTGCATTGATAATGTTCCAGATACTTATGATGTTGTTAGAAAACATCCTATGACACATATATCCACCATTCACTTGTACAGTTGTAGTAGTAGTTGTTTTTATTAATGTAGAATACCTTACTTGCTAAGAGAGAGTGTTGAAATAATGTAACTACTAAATATATTCTAATTGTACTTTATATTATATAATTTTTGTCCCTCCCTTCCAGAGATGGTGTTTCTCTGATTAAGGATGATATTTATGTGTTTTGTAATGTAAATTATTGAGGTAAAACCTTAGTTGTAAATTAGGTAAATAGTACCCTCAAAAGAATTATTAAAATATTTTCTTTTGTCTTCCAAGTTAGTTCTACCCTATTAGGAAGGTGAAGTCAGGCTTGTTGGATTATTAGAATTTCTAGCCAATGTATATAAATAGGTGAGG
This sequence comes from Pseudotsuga menziesii, assembly GCA_001517045.1. Classification (NCBI taxonomy): domain Eukaryota; kingdom Viridiplantae; phylum Streptophyta; class Pinopsida; order Pinales; family Pinaceae; genus Pseudotsuga; species Pseudotsuga menziesii. The sequence goes on from LPNX010153967.1 coordinate 92,245, forward strand.
CACCCTCCTCATTTGGACATACTCACAACACATGAAATTTTGCTAGAGAGAGAAAGAGGAGTCCATGTGGAGAATAAGAAGTCTATCTTATATTTGTGGTCTTACATTGTACTTGTTGGATTCTATATTGAGGAAGTTTTGATGGGTTTCCTTTCCCATAGAGGATTCCCAGGATAAATATTTGTGTCTTCTTTGTCTTGTTGTGCTTTTTATTCTTTAATTTATCTTCTTATTGTTCATAAAAGCTTTAAAAATATAACATGAAACACATCTAAAATATCATACTTGGAACAACCCATAGGGTTTCCCTTTTATAGTCTCCATATCTAACGAACTCCCTTAAATTGAGGAAAATTTGGTCCATAAATAGGGGTCACTAGTCCTAACTATGTACATAAAATATGCAATGTCTGAAATTCTATTCAATCATTGTAATAGACCACCATGTCCTCACTAACCATTGAGTTGAGTCTTTCACTCTCTTAATCAGACATTTAATCATCAACTCAATCAATCCACCTATCGACTACTATGTTAATCAATTGTCATATATCAACTAATTATTTACAGAAGATCCACAGGCATGATGAATCATCAAGAACATAGGTTCTAACATCCTTTCTATACATCTATGTCAATACTGAATAACTCTTCATATTTTCATAACAACAAATACATCTTCTAAAAAAAAATATTGGGATATTCTACCACATTAAGAGATATAGATGAAGTAGGTGTATTTTGGAGCACATTGCTTGGAATGGATTCACTGTCCATTCATTTTCATACTGATGAAATTATTACTCCTTATCTAAATTAGATTCGACCACACTAGATATCTTATGGTCACATCAAATGCACCTTCAAACAGTTCATTAATTTAGAATAAAGGAACTGCAAAATTGATTTTCTTTTTTTCCTCGTGTTTATCAATAATCTATTGCAATTAATGCAATATATTATGTTTCTCATTATCACATGTTTTTCTACATGTATTAAACTACTAATGAATTATCTTATACAATTTGGAAGCAATATGTATTTACTAACCCCTTCTTTTTACACTTTTAATTATTTTCCATATTTACTTATCATTTTTTTTCTATTTTAATATAATGTGAAAAAAATCACATTTCCCAAGTAGGAATGAAATTAGTTCACATATTAATTCTATAAAATAAGTTGCACTAATAAATACAATTACCTCAAGTACCTCAAAGTATGATATACATATATCATACTTTGAGGTACTTGAGGTAATTGTTTTTATTATTGCAACTT
>LPNX010153967.1:94556-130720 GCA_001517045.1 Pseudotsuga menziesii
AAAACTATTAGCAATTACAAATATCAAGTTGTGCGATAAGCTTTAAGGCATATGGTTTCATTCCTCGATACAAGGAAAGATGGGTGGCTAAAGGATTTGCACAAAAAAATGTTCAAATTGAATAACTACTATTAATATCATTGTATTATTGTTAACTATCAAAGTTACTCATTTTAACTTGGCTAATAAACATAACAAACATACATAAAAAAAATGAAAGATCCAAATATTCCTTAATGTGTGTGGAATTTACCTTCACTTAATATTTCTTAGGATATACCAAGAATGAGGGTGAATTATTTATAATTTGGGGTCCGGGTAAGAAGAAAGAGGTAACAATATAATCAAAGAGGCATGACATGACTCAATTACATTATAGAAACATCCCAGAATAAACATTGGGGTACAAGACACAAGATACATAGGTGAATACATTCCGAAGTTACAATTACATCAACAGAAAAAACTTGTTTTCTTTTTATTTTTTAACGGTCACTAACTTTTTGTTTTTTTTTTTAAATTTGATCATTGTGCATTTTCATCGTAACCACAATGCTCATTGATCTACAAGAGTCCGGTACTGGTTTGACACATCAAATTTTTTATCTCGTTCGTTTTCTAGGTTAGTTTAACTGAAATGCACTAGTCTTTTTTTTGGTTCGCTCTTTATGTTCTAACTAGGGATTCAATGCAATGGAGCAAATGTTTATATAGTTTGGGATTTTGTGTCAAAATGTAATTTTATAAATTGTCATTTGTGCTAGAATGTAAATTTTTAAATTTTCATTTCTTTTAAAATGTAATTTTTTAAATGGTAGTTTGTGTTAAAACGTTAATATCATGACCATCATAGTAGACTTCAAGTACACAATCTAATTAGATTTAACTATCCCCCTCATAGATAACCAATGAGACCAAAATGGTGTATCCTTTCAAACTTTTATAGTCATTTGACAATATTGACATTATCATCTATATCCATTATCCCATTTTACAATCCTTTCAAACTTTGAGGGTCTACATATATATTCATAATCCCATTTGACAATATCATGTCAATTTGTTGAAACCTTTTAATCTCTAGTATAACAAACATGAACAATATTAGCAACCCCTCAATTTCTTCTACATTAGATCCATTGGAACCATAATGTAGACTTTCTTGCAATGAATAATTATAAACCAACACTGGGAACCAATTAACCACTCATTATCCTATGGGTATTACCACTTGTCAAAATGGTGTAACAACTCCTTTCAAAAATACACTTACAACCCAACATACTAACCTGCTTGGACATTTACATAGCAATTCATTACGTTATAAGGAAACACCCTATCTATTAATATACCAACACATACATTAAAGTAATATGTGAACTCCTACTTTGTGACATCATTAACAAAAACCCTTAGCCCATTTTTTAAGGCAATATATAAATTCATGTTATGTAGAGTGAATAGCCATTACCGACCATACGCCAATACCTACTGGAACAACATGTAGTAATCCAAGGGAATTGCTTAGGTAATCATCTACACATGATTAGGTAATCCTCTAATCAACTCTAATCTTCAGTCTCCGTTAATATATATATACTCTATTCAATTTAGCATGTTATATATTGAGTAATGAGCTTTTTTTGTTCTTTTAGGTTATCAGAATGTCAAATAAATATACCTAGGAAGAAAACAATAGGAGGCATGCTGAGATTAAGGTAGCATTGGAGGGAAAGGGTGATGTAAAGTGTTATTTCCCTTGCAATCGTTGCATAGGTTTGCAAACTAGAAGAATTTTAAGAACAACAGCTGAAAAACATTGTAAGGAGAAGGGGAATGTTGAAGGGGGGTATGAATATCATCCCTTGGTAAGACATTATTCATTACATAATGTACTTCTTGTAATAGTACTGCTAATGTATTCACAATTTTTTTTATCATTTTAAATATGTGTTGTATATTATACACCAATGTTATTGCATTGTTTGTAAATATAAAGACAATGCCCCCAAGATGTCAACTGATAGAGAGCTATTTTCCACATAATAGTAGAAATACTACTTTACAAGACGATGAGCATGGAGGTCATGCTATTGAGTATCAATTTATTAATGATCCTATGGACGAAGATGAAGTTATTGATACTAATGGTGAATATGAGATAAATATATTTCTCCAAGACACATTGTCTCCATTAGATGAGGACAACCTCCATGATATTCATGATATTCTGCTTCTTGAGAAGTCCCAAGAACCTCTTTATGAAGGATCAACAACCAATATTATATCTCATATATTGTTGTTGGTGAACTTGAAGGTTTTGAATGGTTTATCAAAAAATTGTTTCACACAGCTTCTAAGGTATGTAAAGTTGACTATTTTCCTCTATTGTTAGTCTTAATTAATTCATAAATTAGGGATATGAAATATTTATGACGTATATTGTTTACATTTCACTTTTTGTCAACGTTGCAAATTGTTAGGTGAATTTCTATTACCACCATCAAATAATTTACCATGCGCAAGTCGAGAGGTATTCTTGATTATGAAAGAAATTGGAGTGCAGTATCAATCTATTGATGCATGTCCTAATGATCATATTATATACTATGGACAGTATGCATCAGAAAACAAATTCCCACAATGTGAAATTAGTGTATATTGAACTGATCAAGTAAAAAAAGAGGTCCCTCGCAAATTTCTTCATTATATTCCCATAATTTCACGTTTCCAATGACTATTCAGGTGCCAAAGTATAGCATAGTTTATGGATTACCATGCGAAGAATAGAACTAAAGAAGGTGTTATTCGAATGCATGCAGATGGTTCTGCATTGAAGAAGATCAAGGAAAAATGACCAATTTTTAAAGATGAACCTTGTAATGTTATACTTTCAATGGTTGATGGTTTCAATCCATTTGGTGAGCTTCGTTCTACTTACTCGGAGTGGTCTATTTTGGTCATAAACAATAACCTACCTCCTTGGATGAAAATTAAGAGAGAGAACACAATGTTGTAAATGATTATTCCAGGTTTTTTTTTGAAAGTAATTATATTATTTCATAAAGTTATTTGGTTAATTTCCGCATGAGAACACCTTTTATATATTTGGACAGATAACTAAATAGCAATATTTTATGTTTATTGATCAATTCGGTAAGTACCAAGTTAAAGATATGAATGTATATATTAAGCCTCTTATCGATGAGCTATTTGTTGATCACTCTATATGCCAGTTAATTAAAACCATCATGCAGAATGCTCAGTATAAATTGTCAACCTAGGGAATTCATTTTATTTCAAAGGTAACTCACATTGTCTATGCTTAAACACTAAGTAGTTGATGACCGAATAAATTATCCTACCTATCTATTTTGTGAAACTCCTCCCATAATGAAACTGATCTTAAACAACCTATCTAAGAATTCAGAATTGCAAACACTTCCTACAACTTTAATCCAGCAATCAATGATTCCTGAAATAAATATCTAGAATTACTTTTGCAGAAAGCTAAATCCTAATTTACCAAACTATATGCAGATCCATTGTGACTAGCCAATCCATCCTTAATCTAGGAATAAGAAATAATGAGAATTGAATCAACAGCTCTATACTATAGTCTACCTGAATTACCAAACCTGAGCAAGATAAGTAATTGAAAGAAACTAAGGGAGAGCTTGGCTGTTACAACTATCACACACATGGATAAAAGAAACTAGCCTACACAGTCGACTGTCATACCACACTGCTACAGCTTAAAGGAAATGCAAGTATTGAGTATTCAAGGAAACACAACGATTAAACCTGACTGTTGCAGGTATTGAAACAAATGCATACAATGTAACATCCACACCACACAGCTAATTAATCAAACATATAATTAACTCAACGAGCTCTATGGGAAGGCTATCCCATCCTTCAAATAGAGATACTGAAACTAACACAAGTTAAAACACAGAGATCTGAAGAATCCTGCTCCTTGTATTAAAATGGTGAAATGAAGGTACAATATCTATTACAGCTTACAAAATAAAATATGATATTTTCCAACTCCTGGATCTGAATATTTCCTCTTACTTATACATCAACAATCATAAACCTCACCCACTAATATCAGGCATCCATGAATATTTACAATCTTCAGGCTACCTTGTTACATGCATTGTTAGAGATGTGGAAGGAATTAAATAGAGTGAGGGAATATAGGAAATTATGTTTCCCAAGGCAGTAAATGATAACATAAACAATTCAAGAGAGGCCTTGATGATTGCAACCAACTTCAAGCATTGGCACGTTGTTGTAGCTAAGTTTGTTGCAGCCGTGTCTGTCGTAGCCCGTGTGGAATGATGACCCTTGGTTGGATCCACATGTAGAGACGAGAGTGGCAAGTCACAGCTGATAGTGAATGCTCATATCCTCTTTGGACCACTCAGGATGCTACACCTGTACTCTCTCACAGCTTGCACTATATTTGTGAAATCATAATGAGTTAACATAATTCAAGAAGCAAAGTCCTGATTATAGCAATCATAAGCATTAATAAGATGAAACAATAAATAGTCATACTTGTGAAGATTCAAGGCTCAAGTGAGGAAAGAATATCTGTTTGGTGTGCACAATGGAATAAGACAAGACAAATAGGGTATAAGGGATGTGGTTAAAAAAGAACATTTTGGGACCCAACATCTCCCCCCAACTGGTGTCTTGCATGTCCTCATGAAACAACCTCCACTAGTCTGAATCAGAGTCTTGAAATGTGCCTCATTCATGGAGAGATGAAAAGTTGAAGGAGGATTCAGGTGATTCCCTCCCATCTAGATATCGATTATGGGCAGCCCAATATTTCCAACACTACCTTTCTTCTTCTTTTATCAATGAAAAATATTCCTTGTATGGTTTTGCTGGCTAACAAATAAGTGGTAATTTGAATTTAAGTCCCAACAATTTAGCTCCACATTTCCTCATACATCGACATACCCTTCAACCCTAGGGAGATCCTGTTTAAAATTCTTGAAGCAATAAGGGTCCCTTTTCTTAATTAATGAAGGGGATGCCTGCCACCTATGCTTATTGCCATCCAAAGCCAAATGTTGTTTCCTATAAATTTGGCTAACACAAGTGGATATGACTTGCTCTTGAAACTCAACCAACTGTTGAGTTTGGATGGGATATTTAAGCCTATGTTCTTGATGATTATGAACAAGGTGAGGCGATTGAGGTGCACACCAAATCCAGAGATTAGACTGATCCTTATTCTAAGAAATTGTCTGAAATTAATCCTCCCATTGCACATGGTTGGTGACAAAAGAAGCAAAATCCCTCAGATGGACATCACCTAGGCAAGGAGCAGGATTTGAATCTCGTTCCAAGTGGAAAACCATTTCATGTAAATGAAGCTCACACAAAATATTTTGCTCGATGAAGCTACTTTTCATAAAAGTTTCCAAAAACTGGTCTGAAGATGCTACTTCGTAAGGTCTCCCTTATTTTAGTGCCTTCATCTTAAACCAAGTGAACTGTTCATATAAACATACATGATAAGAGGGAGATGGAGCTCTGGAGCTCATCAATTCTTGAGAGAGAATGTACAGTTGGTCTTTCTCGTTTTGCATGGACTTGAACTTCTTCAACTCCTTCAATTATTTATGTACTTCTTCCCAATGAATCTTCTGGAATATTATATCTTATGCCCATGTTTCCCTCAATTCACCGATAGTCTTCCTATGTTGAACAATGGGAATCATTCCTTTCTGATATCTATCCACCTCACTTTTCCATTTCTTAACCTCTATTTTCAGTAGTGAGAGTTCTTCTATTAGATCTTGAATCCTTTCTTCTCCCGCGTCCTTCTCCTCATCAGAATCTAAATTGACAAATTCTTGGGAAGATTGCGTGCATACCTTATTGACCAATATTTCAGCCTGATTGTTCTAGATGGGAAGGGAAACAAATTCCTCTTCTTCCAGTGGTCCAACAACTTCTGCCTGCCAGTGTACTTCTACAATCAATCCTAAAGAAGTTGGTTCTTATGTATCAAAACCTTCTTCCTTGAACCCTTTTTGTCAACTCCAACATCCAATGGTGAAGATGTTGGTTCTTATGTGGAAACATCTTCCTGTGTTCCAATATCAACATCTTCTTGAGTCTTGACTAGAACTTCTTGATTCTTGGTTGTGGCTTCAACAGGGAGCTATAGAGATGTTGGTTCTTGTGTAACAACTTCTTGCTCTTCTAGATCCTTTGGAAACTTGGGCTGATCTTCAATTACTTCCATATCCCAAGAGATATGAGGATGGTCCCTGAGCATTTCAGTGTCCCATGATGCCTGGGACTACATCTGTTCATCTTCTCCTAATTCCACATCGGGGATTATTTCCACCTCAAGGTCAGTTTCCCCTAGCTGAATGGGAGTCTCAACAAGGTTTTCTGAGGATGTTGGTTCTTGTGTGACAACATCTTGATCAAATTCAACATTTTCCCGTTGCTAAAGTTCTCCTTGCACTAGTTCTGTGCCCTAATATTGTGCTAGGGACATAGTGAAAATCCTAGGTTCAGGTCAGGGATTGTCTCAACCTCTAGCTCACTCACTTCCAATTGAGTAGCAGCTTCAAAAAAAATTTCTAGGGTTGTTGGTTCTTGTGTAAAAACACCATGTGTATGAGCCTAAAATTGATCACATTCCCTTACCTCTACATCGGGGATCCTTTCCACTTCTGGTTCTTTTTTATCACTCAATTTTCCCGCAGATGTTCTCTTCTCTTATCCAACTACCTGTGTGGGTTTTTGTGCCACAAATGCATGCACTGTGACTTTGTATCCTGATTGACTAAATATTTCTCCACACTCAGGGAAAACTACTTTTTCCAATTCATCACCTTCCTCAGTCGAAAGTGATCCTTCTGTCTGAACTGCAACTTCCACCAGTGCGTTCAATCTCCTTTCCACCTATTTCTTAAATGTTTCCTTCCATATTTCCACTTCCATATGAAGCACTTGCACCTCTTCCTTCAACAGACCATTTTCAAATAGAATTCCCTCAATTTGAGGTTCCTCTGCAACAGGTTCTTGTAAGTCAGCATTTGCCTTAGGTATCAAAATGGGAAATTCAATGTTTTCTTTGATGTTTGCCCATTTTTCCCATGCTGCTTCTACTGCTGTGACTGATTTGGTTCTCCTTCTTCTAACTGGCTTTGATGCATGTACCTCCTCCTTTGATCTTCTTCTCTTCCTTTGTGGTAGAGGGGATTCCAATTCTACAGCTGATGTAGAAGGAATGTTTCTTATTTCAACATCTTATCTAGTCTCTACCATCTCTGTTTCCTCCTCAATAAGAGTTCCCATACATTCTAGAGAAGATGCAATGGTGAAAACCTCTACATTTTATTATGTGATCATAGCTCCTACAACTTTCGCTTCAACTGTTGCAACATCCAATGTTGCTCCAACTTCATCTTCTATTGATGGAACTCCCAAATCCTCTATCCCTTCTGTAGGGTTGGTTACTGTTGCATCCTCACTTGATTCTTCTTCTTGGTTATCAGATTCTGTCTCATCCTCTTCTTCTTGATTATCTAATTCTACCTCATCTTCCCCCCCAACTGAATTGGAGGGACTTTGGTCCTCCCGCTCTTTTGCCATTCTCCCCAACTGGGATGGTACCTCCTCTTCTTCCTATGTTTGAACACCCCTCAAGAGTAGATGTGCTTCAACTTCATGTTCTATTGGAACACCAGGAAAAAGTACAGGTCCCTGGTTTATTTGAGGTTGGCCATTAATTTGCTTCTAGGTTTGGTTTCTATGAGCTAAGTCCCTTAAGATGAGCAATTTGATTAGGACATGATGGGTGAGGGACAAGTATGGGTGTCTGGATGATTTCACAAATCCCTCCATATGATGCAAGTCTTTAAATAGATAAAAGGGCATATTGAGTAAAGCCCTATGACATAAATGAGACAGTAAAGTGAATTCAAAGAAATACACAGTTTGATCTCTTCCTTCACACGCAATGTACTTCTTCAAGAAGATCGCTACTTGATTCTAGGGGTGAGGCAGTGACTATAATGTTAAATTTGAGCATATAGATCTGTAGACAAACACACAACTCACAAAAAAGATCTCACAATTTACTCAGCCATTGAAGAATGAAACAGTGCAAAAGGCTTGCAGCTGTGAATGCTTTCATTAATAAAAAAAGTAATCCAGATAATAATTACAATTATGTAAAATGGCTTTAATATCCACAATCAATTTTAATCCACATGAGGAAGTTCGAATTGATGACTCTACTTGACTGTAGGTAACCAAGACTTGTCTAAATCATAACCAGAGTTCTAAAACACAACCAACTGTTACATTTAGTATTAAATAATGGTTAACTGATTGTGGTAGGTGAGAAAAATGCCCCACATGTGTGCAATTAATTAAACCATTATTTAACTGAATGTAACTGACTCCTAACTTGGCTTGACTAGTCATCAACTGAAGTTAAGGACCCAGTAGTTAACTGTCCTTGTCTAAATCATAACCGGAGTTCTAAAACACAACCAACTGTTACATTTAGTATTAAATAATGGTTAACTGACTGTGGTAGGTGAGAAAAGTGCCCCACATGTGTGCAATTAATTAAAACACTATTTAACTGAATGTAGAGAACTAGAACTGAATGTAACTGACTCCTAACTTGGCTTGACTAGTCATCAACTGAAGTTAACTGACCTTGGTTGGTTTCGGCACTCCCAGTTGCTTCCTAAATTGTAGGGATTGATATAGGAGACTCCTAAACTTATGCAATTAAGTGCAATAAGTGGCAGTGAGCCTCAATTAGTGTTCCCCACACTTTGGTAACTGAAACATGTGCCCCAATTAGGTCAAGTTTAACCAATGGTGCTAATGACTATAAATAGACTAGATGGACTCCCGATTTAGACATGACTCCTGATTTAGACATATGACCAAATTTGGACAAGGGAGGATTAATAATCCTAACACCCCCCCTGAATTCTAACTTGGAAAAACTATGGGCCCTGGTAACTAAGACCATAGGTCACCCATTACATCAAGTAAAATAAAGTAACTGCTCAAAAATAAGGTGCTTGGGGAAAAACCACATGGGAAAAAACCCCCCCCTTCTAATTAAGCATGTAGAATCAAGACCAATATGGTTCTTCTATGCATAGGTATCCTAGGGCCTAGCATGTGAACCTCTCCATCACATGTCTAGAGGAATCTTCTTCTTTGGAAGAAGAATGATATGCTCAACTAAATCAGAACTATAGACAGCTGCCGGATGAAGACTGGACCCATGTAGAGCAACTGAAGTCAACTGAAAAGTGAGGAAAGGTTCTTGAGAATTCAGAGAATGTGAAGAACACTCAAGAAACTGATATGTTGCAGCCATGAACAGAAAACCATGAGTGGTAAGAACAGCCCCAAGTGTTAGGAGCAGGTGTTTAGGCGGATGCAGAAAATCTTCCTCTTTACTAGTTCTGTGAGAAGATGAGCATGTGATCAATGGTAGAGAAGCACTGGGACTGTTGAGAGTGAATGATGGAGCTCCATAGTCTGATATAGCTTCTGAAATATATAATAAATCACATAATAAAATATCAGCAACCTCATATGAGGAAACTAACACCAAATCCCCATCAACAGTTTTGAAGAGAAAGTGCGGTACTTGATTTTTCACACCGGAATTGGTGATAGCAGCTACAAGCATGACTGAATGCTTTTGAATTTTAAAATATGAACCAAATAATATCAGATAAGAAATTAAATCAGATATAAACAGGTTCAAAATAGATCCAAAACTGTGAAATGGAATCAAATCCCCAGCAGTAGTTTTGTAGGAGACTTGCGGTACTTGTTTCTTCACACCGTTGATGAGAACAGCTACAAGCGGTACTGAAAGATTATAAATTTGATATATTAAACCAAGAAATATCAGATCAAATCTAAATAACATCATATCATATCCAATAAGGTTAATATCAGATTCAAATAAATGGTTAACCGAGACGGTGGATGCACGGCTTTCTTCTTCTTAAAAATTCTGAATTTTGGTGCATGCAATCCTGCAGGAATTTGCTGGAAAAACTAGATCACGGGGAGCGAATGGATCACTTTGGTAGTCTGATATTTCTTCCAAAATATCCAAGGTATCACATATTTTCACACCAGCAGGAACATTAGAGGGAGAAAAATCTAATTTCTCTTCACTTTCAGAAGCAATTACTAGTAAATTTTGCACAGAATTTAAAGGAAAATCACCGGTGAATGTTTGCATGGAAGTGCAGAAGAATTTTTCTTCAATATCAGAGATTTGAATGTCTTCTTCTGTTTCAGCAATATGAGAAGATGAGATATCAAAGATCTCATGAACTTCTGGAGCATCAGGAGAAGGAGTCACTGCATGGAGACTGTCTTCAATTCGAATTAACTGTGTAGAAGTTTCTACATCTTCTTCATCTTGAACAACTTCATTAGAGAGAGTGGAGGCCAAGATTTTTGGATCAAGGATGCTCCATGTGCATCCAAAGGTTCTTTCCAATCTTGCCCAGAGTTCCTGTGTATCTTTAATAGATCTACTATGGTAGCGCATGCTAGGAGAAAGAGCCAGTTCCATTATTTCAAAAGCTTTATCCTTTGCTTTTAGCCAGTCATTGTCACTCTCAAAAGAATTTCTACCGAGTCCAATAGACATCAAAAAGATTTTTTGTCTTCTCAGACATATATTCATCTTCAACCTCCATTCAAAATAGTCTGAGGATCGGGTGAGAAGAGGAACTGATGAATTCATTTCGAAGTTGTACCTGCAAAACAAAAAAAATGATCCAGTAGGAGATCCGAGGAGGAGAAGTGCCTTGTCCATCGAGGCTCTGATACCATGTTAAATTTGAGCATATAGAGCTGTAGACAAACACACAACTCACAAAGAAGATCTCACAATTTACTCAGCCATTGAAGAATGAAACAGTGCAAAAGGCTTGCAGCTGTGAATGCTTTCATTAATCAAAAAAGTAATCTAGATAATACTTACAATGATGTAAAATGGCTTTAATAGCCACAAGCAATTCGAATCCACATGAGGAAGTTCGAATTGATGACTCTACTTAAATGTAGGTAACCAAGACTTGTCTAAATCATAACCGAAGTTCTAAAAAACAACCAACTGTTACATTTAGTATTAAATAATGGTTAACTGATTGTGGTAGGTGAGAAAAATGCCCCACATGTGTGCAATTAATTAAACCATTATTTAATTGAATGTAACTAACTCCTAACTTGGCTTGACTAGTCATCAACTGAAGTTAAGGACCCAGTAGTTAACTTTCCTTGTCTAAATCATAACCGGAGTTCTAAAACACAACCAACTGTTACATTTAGTATTAAATAATGGTTAACTGACTATGGTAGGTGAGAAAAGCACCCCACATGTGTGCAATTAATTAAACCATTATTTAACTGAATGTAGAGAACTAGAACTGAATGTAACTGACTCCTAACTTGGCTTGACTAGTCATCAACTGAAGTTAACTGACCTTGGTTGGTTTTGGCACTCCCAGTTGCTTCCTAAATTGTAGGGATTGATCTAGGAGACTCCTAAACTTATGCAATTAAGTGCAATAAGTGGCAGTGAGCCTCAATTAGTGTTCCCCACACTTTGGTAACTGAAACATGTGCCCCACTTAGGTCAATTTTAACCAATGGTGCTAATGACTATAAATAGACTGGATTGACTCCCGATTTAGACATGACTCCTGATTTAGACATATGACCAAATTTGGACAAGGGAGGATTAATAATCCTAACATGTAATGCTATCGCCCTCTTCACTTGGAAAACATATTCACCAGCTAGCAAAAACTCCTGCATCGCAGCAACATTTCATATTAGTCTTCCAAGCCAAGCTCTTCCATTTTGAGTAAGGCCCATGAACTCTCCTACAACCTCCTCAGTAAATTCTATATGTAAACCTCTAACCTCTGAATGGGTTTCTGTGATATTCAGAGCGAACCGTAGAATTGTTTCTTGGTGAAAACCACAAGTTAATTGTTGGAAAAACTCAGTCTATATAGGAGCTACAAAGATGGCAAAAACCTCATCATTTTTGGGCAATTCCTGCATGTTTGTAGGTTCATATCGAGATGGGATACTGATGGTTCCTTTCCTTCTAAATGCTGGTATCAGTTCAACAATTTATAGGTCTAGTAATGGAGGTTACAACACAGGGTCAAGCACGAACACTTGATGTTGGGGTTGTGAAAATTAGGAAAGTTAAGATAGTCGTAAGTAGGGAATCATTGGTAAGATTTTGCCCCAAATTAGGAAAAAGGCAACGGCCGTAAGATAATCTTGAGTACCCATAAGATCACGCGAATGGATAGTTAACAAAGCATGGATATAATGACAAGTATAAAAAGGAGAGCATGATTAATTTTGTCAAATATACTTAATGCTTAGTCATGTAAATAATCAGAATTGTACCTTAGAAATTATGCAATGATCTGTGACTTCTCAAGATAATACAGCTTGTTAAATGATGCCATCACTTTTAAACATAATTGTGTGCATGCTGCGATGATGTTCCTTCCGACGAACCAAAAACTATCTTTTCAACATTGACAGAAGAATCAACAAAATCATGGGCGACAGAAATATCAAACAAATCAGGAGGAGTCATAGCCATTTTGTGGATAAATATGGAGGTTTCGTAGTTGTGAAAGATAGGAAATATGCTAGAATTTGGTGGAGTCTCATCCACAAAAAATAGGAAAATTTTGCTAAAATTAGCGGAGTTGCAGCCATGAAAAATAGGAAAGTTATGCTAGAATTGGCAGAGTCATAGCTACACGGAACGTGAAAATAGGAATTTTTTATGGAGTCGCAGGTGTGCAGAACTGGAAAATAGGAATATTTTTATGGAGTCGCAGCTGCTCGGACCGAAAAAATAGGTAGATTTTTACAGAGTCGCAGTTGCGCAGAACGGGAAAGATAGGCAGATTTTATAGAGTTGCAGCTGTGTGGAACAATAAAATAGGAAGATTTTTAAGGAGTCATAGCTACACAGAATGAGAAAAATAGGCAATCTTTACGAACTCGCAGCTGCGTGAAACTAATCATCATTCAAATTCTATTCTTCTTCATGGAGCTTTTCCCAGAGTAGGAAATTAGAATTGGGGTTCACAGTTGTCAGGCATAGTCATGACCAGTGCTCCTTAAGTCAATTCCTGCACAGATTCTTATTCAAAAAAAAAAACAATCAAGCAAAAAGGAAAATAAAGTAAGAATAAATAAGAACAACAAACATCAATTTATTTATGTACAAAAATTTATGTCATGTAGAAATCACACTAACTTTCTAAATATTGACAGGGGCAGAGAAACGTTCCTTCCCCTGTGCTAACTGGTATCCCAGATCAACTACAACCTGTGAAATAAACACGTCCCTTGAGATTGGTTTGTGGTACATTCGCAGCCTGTGACCATTAGCAAATAATGGTGTATGGATTTTGTTGATGGTGACCAAGTGGACTATACCATTATCAAAAACTTTTTCTATTTGATATGGACCCAACCATCTTGTGTGTAGCTTGCCTTTGAAGTCCCTTTTTAACCTTGAATCGTAAAATAATTCCTAGTCTCCTTCACATAAGAGTTTCTTCTTAATGAACCAATCGTGCCATTTGGATCGCTATTGTTGAATCAATGTTGTTTGATCCACTGCAGCTATACGTTTTTCATCAAGTTCATTTAATTGATTTAGTCTACTCCTCTGTGCCTTTGTTACATCCAAGTTTACATCCATGGCCATCCTCAAAGTCTTGATTTCGAATTTGATAGGGAAAGACAACACTCTTACCATACACCAAGTTGTAGGGGGAGAATCCTGTAGTATTGCACCAAGTAGTGCGATATGACTAGAGTGCTTCTAGAATCCTATCAGCCCAGTATCTGCAAGGGCTTCTGACTAATTTAGTAAGGATAGCTTCGATAACTTTATTGGTACTTTCCACCTAGCCATTGGTCTGGGGATGGTAAGGTGAAAATATCATATGCTAAATATGGTACTTCTATAGTGTTAGTGCCAGAAATTGTTGTCAGAGTACTAAATAACAAGCCAACACAATCTCAATAAATCAAATTAAGAAAAACAGGTTTTTAAGGTTTTGGTTGTACAGTTTGATAGCAGGAGGGTAAAATCTCATCAGACTAAGACAAACACTGAATCATGTAACAATGAAGGACTGAGATGCATAATATATGAAACATAAACCATAAACAATAAGCACAAAACTGAATTTCATCCACAGTTAACAAGCATTTCATGAATAATAACCTCAAACAAGAAATGAATATATCAACTAAGTGATTACACAAAGCGAAAATAAAGCCAGCAAATAGAGTAAAATGGGCTTATATTTTTCATATATGTCATAATCAGCTATCAAAAATACATAAGAGTTTATGAACTTAGCTCTGTATACAATAGCTTGAATGCCTCCCCTTGTACAAAATTTTGAGCCCCCAGTCTTTCTTCAGTCTTACTTTTATCTTAGTTACTCAAAAACAGTTACATAACTGAAAAAACTATTTTTTAGGTCATACTACCGAACTACTCAATAAAAATAGAGTCATACATATTAAACTAACGTTTTCAAAGAATAACTAATAACCACTATTTTTTAAAGAATTTTACAAATCCTTAGCAGCCTCTACCAAAAGAGCTATCCCTTCCAAAGCTTGAGTCTTCTTTCTTGTTTTCTGTTGATCAGCTTCTAGGTCTTCGACTCCTTTTGAAAGCTCTTGATTTTGCTGTGTTAGGTCTTGAATAGTTTGCTTCAATTCTGCATATAGAATTTTGGTCTGTCTTTTCCTTTTCAAAGCTTCCTTAGACACTGCAATTAACTCTTGATAATGGCTATTGACCTCTTCTAAATCCTCTCTTAATCATCTGTTAGCAGCTACTAACCTCTCATTTGTTTCATGTAGGTATTCTATCTTATATTTGTATTGTTTAATACTTCTCTGCAAATTTTCATTCTCTGAATCAATGCACTTTCCTTCTGAAATTGGATACATTTCTTCTCGCATCCAAGGGATCTTCAATTTCTTAAATATCTCTTCATCCTCTTCTTTCTACTCTATCATGGCCACATGAGCCCTAGAGATTCATTAACTTCAAAACTGCATTGGGTTGATGGTTCTGCAAACTTTTCTTTTTCTACCCAAAAACTTGTTATGACTAAATGTTGTTCCATTGAATCATGATGATGATGGTCAAAAACTACTTTATTTTGAACTTCCTTTAACATTTCTGAAATTTTGGTTTCAGTGAAGGCTAACTTATCCTCTGAAATAACCTTTTTCTTACCCTTCATCTCTTTCACATTTGAATCTTCATTCTCTTCTAACTCTTCTCGAGATGAAGAGTCTTCTATCACAGTAATTTTCTCCTGAGATAACTTAGGTTTTAGCAATTTTTTCATATTCAATCTTAGTTTATTCTTGGGTCTGGTCTTAGGGCCTCCAAACTGCTCCAATATCCCCTAGCATGCTCAAATTTTATCCTTGATGTCTGATAGAGGCTAGCTAAACTACCTTTATTTTGATTCCTCGTGACATTATCCCTTCTTCAGACTATTTCTATAAATCTTGTTCAGTGCAACCCTTGCTTCATCAAACAATTGATTTTCCTTATCTTCTGACTGTACTACCATAGAGATTTGTTTCTGTTCTATCAAACTTTCATTTACTTCCTGGTTTACTTCTTCATGAAGGCTATCTTCTACATGCTCCAAATCCTTAATTTCTCCCTTTGATATTTAATCTTTCTCAATATTAGTCTGCTATTCATCTTCAACATTTTCATCCTTTTGGGTCACAGACTTTCCTGGTACACTATCTTCTTCTATCTCGACTATGACCTTTTTCATCAATTTTTTGACTAAATTATGTCCCATTAGAGGAAATTTGGGGTCTAAAATAGGCCTTATAAGAAAACATGCCAACAATAAATTTTGTGAGTTGGAATTCAAGAACCAATAGAATTTCAATAAAATGAGTCAACCGTAATGGTTGAATTGACATATTTGTCATAAAAGAAAACTACTTTTTTTTGTTCGTATTTTTGACATATCTCCCTGTGTTTTTACTCATATTTCAGGAAGGAGAGCTCGTTGGATGTGGAATTTAATTCCGCATCCAATGAGTACCTGCACTGCATACTTTTTACGAACTCTGCTACCCCAAAAACAAGAAATGACTGAAAAAAATGTGATGATGATGTCATCATCAGGTTTTTTTAGGAATTTCTTGTTTTTGGGGTGGCGGGGTTCGTCAAAAGTATGCAGTGTGGGTACTCATTGGATGTGGAATTAAATTCTGCATCCAACAAGATCTCCTAATTAGAATTTGAGTAAAAACACAAAGAGATATGTCAAAAATATGAACAAAAAGAGTAGTTTTTTCATTCTTCCTCCAAAATTAATAACTATTATTTTATTATTTTAATTATATTTTATTATTTTAACTACTATTTTATCATTTACCTTAGGAGGCCCATTTTAGACCTCAAATTTCCTCTAATTTTTATTCAACTTCCTTTTCTTAGATTAGTCTTGTTTCTCACATTGAAACCCAGACCAGAATAGAAAGTAATACCATGTTTTTTCCTTCTTTTGGAGCACAGTATTTATGATTAGATTTATTAGACCATGATGGAATATAGATTATTTAGTATGGTCTTGATGCTCATTTAACCTGCTGGACATCTTTTGCAGACTTTTAAGGAAAAAGAAAGGAAGGTTCATCTTTGCTTCATGATTAAGATGCTGTAAAAACCTAAAATGATACTTAAATACAAATGCATATCTTCCTTCAAAAGTTACATAACTTTGAGAATTTTTACTGGTTCTCTCCACTTTGGTTTGAACTTCTGGATATGTACTCCTTTACCCCAGTCTGCAACAACATTTGGAAGCAACTAATTCTGTGAATCAAAGGTAAAAGGTACCTTTTTGAACCAATATTCACCTTCACTAGGGATCCCTGTAGCCTTTGTTATTAGTTCTCTGGTCAGCTCGATATTTAGGGTGTCAAAGGTAACAATATATTTATCTAATTCCTTAGAAAATTTATATAAAACCTCTGGGTGATGTCCCTCAAATTTCTCAAAATAGTTTAACCATCTTGCTTCTAAAAATAACCTTGCATAGTCAAGGAAATCTTGAACCCAAGACATATTTGAGGGTTCATCTTTGTTTGTTTTCCCACTCCTCTTCATTCTAGATAATTGAACTTTAAAAATTGCTTCCTTCAGTAAAGAACTTAACTCTATTCAAATCTTGGCAATTTTAAACAATCAATCATATGTTGAGAAAACTAAACCCTTGAGATGAATTTTATGTATCGAACTGATAAGTCTTTTAACTCTATTCACAGAGAAAATTCGACATTGAGCAAAAATTAAGTTTATATACTAGCATCCTTAGTTATTCTCCATAACTAAACTTCTGTCAATGTGAACCCGAATACATGGAATATGATAGTAATTCGCTTCATACCTGTCTGAATAATGGAATCAGTTGCTAGAAATATGCTTTCCTGTCTTCCCAGGTGTCCAATTTCATTCTTAAGTCTTTCTTTGACCGCCACGACAATGCTAAATAGTTACCGTACAAAGCACTAAATTGTTGACCTTCTTCAATCTTCGATCACAAACTGCCAGAACTTTTCCATGAATTCTATGATCTTCATGTGTTTCAGGAGATGCATCGCTAATTGCGAATTTTCCTCATCGTGCATAAGTATTAAATTTCCACTACTCTATATCTCATAACTTCCAAAACATCGCAACTCACCCAAATGATTCCTTGCTTGAACTCATAACACTTGTCATAATGATTACTCTAGCTGAAAACACATATCAAACTCATTGACAAGTGTGAAAGACCTCTCCTATGCACGAATTTAAAAAAATTTGAGCCAAAATCATGATTTTTCAGATAGCATAATTTTCTTGTAGCACGTGTGTTTAACTTTTCTAAGCTTGCGCTATAAGAATACTTGTTTTAATAAATTTCAAAATAAAACTCACAAAAAAGGGTTAAAATTAGATTAAATGGCTTTAAATAAAACCTTATGATATTTTCTTGAACCTTTAAGCCATATAAAATTCCTACAAGCCCCTAGAAACCATAAATTTCTCTAAGTACAACCAAAATTTGAAAACCCTATGAAGTCAACTATAAATATAAGCATAAAATCAAAGAAAAATTTAAAGGAACCTCAGTCCAAACTTAAAAGATGAAAGAAAGACCATGTTTTAGAAGAAGCACATACTTTAAAATGAGAAACAAAAATAGGCTATAACATCTAACTCCTGCTGCAGGATGAATTCCTCCCTGTAAGGCTTCAAGAACCTGTAGATCAGTGCCTTCTGTGCTGTAACTGGAACTGCCTGCTACTTTGCAAAATTTCCATTAGGCCACAGAGTCTTTATTCTAAAATTCACACCAGTATATATAATGAAAAACCAATATCTTTCCTCAAAAGATGTAAAAATGTTTGAGGAAACGTTCATTAACTGGATTAGACAATTCCTCACAATCCAAGGTCCGTAACACGAGTATTATTCTCTAGAATCTTTGATACCATGAAAGGACCAAACCATAGATTATCAAATTTGCCATGCTTTCCTTTCTGCTCCTTTCTATAATCCCATCTCAAAACCATATCTCCATTTGAAAAGGTGTTCTCCTTGATCTTTCTATCAAACCTTTTATTGATCTTTGTCCTGTACAACTGATCTTTTTCTTCTACTATTTCATTGTTTTGCTGTAATTCTATCAGTGCATAAATTCTTCTTTGACTATCTCTGCGTTCTTCTTGACTATCTTGAAGAAACTTCATCACTGGAATACCAAGTTGAATAGGAAACACTACATCAGTACCATATACTAGTTGGAAAGGAGAAGTTCCAATTGCGTTTTTAATTGTTATCCTGTCTGCCCACAATGCATATCTTAACATTGAGTCCCATGATCATTTATTATGCTTCAATAACTTCTTGATACTCCGAATAATACTCTTATTGGTTGACTCGAATAACCCATTTCCCTAAGGATAATAAGGTGTTGAGTGTTTCAAAACAATCCCATTCTTCTCACAAAATGTCACCATATATTTGGACTTAAAAGCTTGAGCATTATCAGTCAATAACTTCTTGGGACATTCAAATCCGCTAAGAATATTTTCCTGAATAAAATCTATGATTACCTTGTTTGTTGCATTTCTTGTGGGGATAGCTTCTACCCATTTAGTGAAGAAATTTGTAGCTGTCAAAATCCATTTATGCTTCCCTGAAGAAGAAGGATTTATCTCCCCTATGAAGTCCAAACCCCACTGCTGAAAAGGAGCATTTACTGCAATAGACTTTAATGGTAAAGACACCAACTTTTCTTTGCAAGCAAACTTTTGACATGGGATACATGCTCTTACCTGCTAATATACATCAGAGAATAAAGAAGGCCAATAGCATCCGAATATCAATATTTTGTAAGTTGCTTCCTTCCAATACTTATGTCCCCCATAAGCACCTTCATGTGATTCAGATATTACCTCTTCAATTTCTGGCTTATCCAAACATCTAAGCAAAATCCCCCCCTGGATCTTTCCAAAACAACTGCTGTTCTATCAAACAATATTTAGTAGTTTTCAACTTCAATGACCTAACAGCTTTCTTATCTAGATGTTTTGGACATTGTAAATACAAAAGAAAGTGTACAATGTCTGCATACCATGTGGATTCTTGATACTGGTCCATAATTCTTTCCTTCTCTTGCTCGGCTTACAATTCTTCTTGTACAAGATGTTCTACCATGAGATGAAGACCTAAAGCTTAACAATTTAGCTAAACCCTGTCCCTTCAATAGCTTTGTAGGCTTAATGTCCACATCATATTCCATTATCTTTGCAATCTATTTCCCCCTTTTTCCTTCACTATCATGTTGAGTCAATACATCCTTAATGGAAACATTAGGAACATAAGAAATGACTTTAGAATGTAGAAAATAAACTCTAAAAAACTTTAATTATTTTACCAATGAGTAAGCTTGCTTCTCCAAACTATTGTACTTCAATTCTAAGTCTTTGAGGGTCTTGCTAAAAAATGCAATTGGCTGTTCAAGTCCATCATTATTCTTCTGTAATAAAACAACAACTAAAGTATCCTCTGATGCAAAAGAAAAAGTCAAAAATTCCTTTGAAAAATCAGGACTTACTAGCACTAGTGCTTCTATAAGAGCCATCCTAATATTTTAAAATGAATTCTTAGCTTCTACAGTCCACTTAACTTCCTGATCTTTCTTCAACATAGCTGTAATTTGTTTAATGGTTTCAACAAAATTTGGTATGAACCAACGCAAAAAATTTATTTTTCCAATAAAATATTGCACATCCTTTTTACTCCTTGGTAAACTAATTTTCAAAATAGATTTTACCCTTTCTGGATCTATCCTTACGCCATCAGCTGAAACCAAATGACCCAACAACTTACCTTCTTGTACAACAAAATGCGACTTTTTGGGATTGAGAGACAATCCATATTTTCTGCATTTCAAGAAAGTTTGTTTAAATTGTTTTAAGTGCTCATCGTCAGACTATGAGAAGACTATAATATCATCTAAATAGATCACCACAAACTTATCCCTCTCTCCCACAAAGGCTATGTCCGTATCTCTTTGAAAGGTAGCTCCAGCATTCATTAATCCAAAAGGCATTTTGTTGTACATAAAAGTACCCCAAGGAGTAGTAAAAGTTGTATTTTTTGTATCATCAGGGTGCATTGCAATTTGGTTATGCCCCGAAAAACCATATACCATTGAGATTCTTTGTGCACCAACCACCTTCTACAATATTTGTTCAATCTTTGGTAAAGGACAATTATCTTTAAGTGAATACCTATTCAAATTTTGAAAATAAACACACAATCATATTTCACCATTATTTTTTCTGACATGTGCTAGATTTGCTACCCATGAAGAATATCAAAGGGGAACAATAATCTTAGCATCTAACAATTTTTTTACCTCCTTTTCTATAATGGGGAATAAAGCAGCATTGATTCTCCTTAATTTCTACCTGAAATTTTAACATTCAGTTTCAAAGGCACTTTATGCTATATAATACTAGTATCATATGTCTTTAAATCCTTGTATGACCAAGCAAAAACATCAACATACTCTTTTAATAACTTGATGTACCTGTTTCTTTGCTCTATTGTGAGTGCCTTTGAGACCTTCACTATTCTTGGGTGC
This sequence comes from Pseudotsuga menziesii, assembly GCA_001517045.1. Lineage (NCBI taxonomy): Eukaryota > Viridiplantae > Streptophyta > Pinopsida > Pinales > Pinaceae > Pseudotsuga > Pseudotsuga menziesii. Next base: position 115,871 of record LPNX010153967.1, read on the forward strand.
TCCTTGGTGCCAATATTACAATCCATTACATTTTCTTCTGAAGAATGCATAGCTAGTTTTAAAGGGGTATCATCCTTCGAAAAAATCCTCTCCAAAGGCACCAGACCCTTAGGAATAAAATTACTTTTCAGCTCAATGATCTTGTGACCTGCAATTTCATTTTCTGCAAAACCCTCAATATGTTTAGTTTCATCATCATGTTCTTTGTCAATTAAGGAATTAGAAAACTCACTTGTCAGCTCTAAAAACCTTTTTATCTCAAAATCATCTTCAAAAACTCTCAATTGCTTTATATTATTAGGAAAATAAGATCTGTACCTAACTTCAATAGGATACTTCAGGTGTGTTGTTTTAGGAATCCCGAAATGTGTGGCTGCTAGGGCAAGAAAATCAGTGGTTTGGTTATGATCCCTAGGAATATAAGAGATATTAAAAGCCACAAATAAATTGTCTATCATATTCAACACTTCATTCCTGTACACTTTCAATGAATCTTTCTTTACTTGATGGTTATTCCTTACTTGCTGAACAACCAACTCAGATTCGCCATACACAGAGATTTGTTGAATACCTAAATATTTTGCAGATCTCAAACCTAACAACAAAGCCTCATACTCTGTTGTATTAATAGTGCTAATAAATTCTAACTTGTACATTAATATTACCGCTTCACCACCAGGAGATATCAGAACAACTCCTACTCTAGCACCTTCTTTAGATGATGATCCATCAAAATACATTTGCCAAAGTTCATCATCTTGTTCCCTAGTGCATTTGACTGATTTTTCTTTTTCAACCTGTAATATACCAGCATCATCATTATCATCACTAAAGTGCAACATATAGGTACCCAAATCATTTTCAACAGCATACAATGGATGATTTGTAGGATTCTTATCATCAGTCACAATATAAGCAAATTGCAACTCTCTATACAACCTTCTGTTCTCACCTCCAAAGATAGGAATGGTTGCATTTGTCAATTCCATCTGTAGAGTTCCACCTACCTTCTTGGGCCAAGATCAAGAAAGGAGCATTCCAAACTTAGGTGTGATATCTGCCACAGCTACATCCATAATAAAACTTTTCATTGGAAACTAAGCTAAGCTAACCACCATATCCTTTATCACTCCTAAACATTTTACAGCTCAAGAATCGAAAGCATACAAGTCATGATAAGGTTTTGCTATGCTCAACCCTAAAGCCTCCATGACTACTTTTGGCATTAGGCAATTATGTATCATCTGCTCATGAATGGTTAATGTGATGTAAAAAGGAGGAGATGCACTTACATCATTTTCAGTTTTCTCTGCCAAAAGCTGATCCAATAAAAATTTTAGGATTTTGCTCCTGTAAATTTACTATGTCAGAGGGTACTTGACTGCTTGCTGAACCAATCATTTTCAAAAATGATTTTTTGTAAGAAGGATTTTTTATCAACTCAATGAAAGGAATGGGGATTTTAATTTTGGACAATTCATTTTCGAGATTAAAATTCTGCATATTTGTATTCACTTCTTCAACTTCAATAACATTCTTTGATTTATCCTGATTCTATTTCTTTTCAAATACTAGATCAGACTGTTGTTTAGGAGGAAGAGTTGCCTTCTTTATAGGATTTTGAACCACCTGTTTTGGCCTTGATCTTAAATTTAGGGTTTTCTTTGGATCAGAATGATATATATCAGCAGTTACTTCACATTTTAAATCATTTTCTGTTTCAAAAAAATCTGCATCATAATATTCAGAGTTAAAAAAAATCCTCCTCAGTCACAAAACCTTCAGTTAACCGTTCTCCAAAATAATTTATGTCTTGATCTGGATCCTCAAAAAACTCTTCTGCTTCTATTTTTCCTTCATCAGTAACATTATTTTGAAGTGTGGGTGGCACCTTTTGATCCTCAGCTTCTCTCCTCTCTCATTGTATGTCATTATTTCTTCTCTCTCTGGGAATGAAATGAGGTGGAAACTATATTCTGAATTGATTTGGATTATTAGGATTTATGTCTCCCTCTTGAATAGGCTTATTTGAATTTTTCTTTAATTCCAATTTGTTTAGTTTTGCTGTTAGGATTTTTACTAGTTTTTCCATCTCATCAATCTTACCATCTGCAGAGTGCGATGTTGAAACCACTGGAGCTACCTCTTTCTTACCCTTTGTGTCATAAACTTGTTGAGATGAGTTTCCCTTCAGTCTATTAGAAGCAAGAATATTATATTCCACTTCTATTGCTGACTCTTGCATATTAAGTAAAGTAACAGGTCTTCTTTCTCTCAAAAGTAGGGAAAATGCATGATCAAAAGCATTAGCATAAGTGAGTTTTGCAGAAGTTTTAGAAGGTTTAATCTCTATCGGGATTTTACCATACATTTTATTGAACCTCTTAGAGAAATCAGCTATAGTTTCATCTTTATTCCTTCTTAGAGCTCTGAACTCTATAATGTAATATGTGTGATCTTTAGCATCAACCCATTGTCTCATGAAAAGATCCTGAAGCTCTTCTATTATAGTAATAGAGTTTTCTAGTAACTCTCTGAACCATCTTCTGACCTCTCCATCCAGAATCTGTATGAAGATTCTCATCCACACATATTTTGCCTTGATATTCTGATTATCTGCATAGCTAAGAAATGCATCCCAATGCTCCTCAACTGTGGTCTCACATTGTCCATTAAACCTATCTAAGTGCTTTTGGTAGTCTCCACCAAGAAGAGCATTTAAGGGCTGAGGTAAAACTAGAGGTGCATACCTAGCTACTACCATTCGATCCATCATATCTAATGGTTGAGTTTGGGCTGCCATCTTTGAATTGACTGGTTTAAATGAAGGAAAAACCTGACTGGAACTTGGCTGAAAAGGACTCTTACCAACTTTGAGATGAAATAAAGGGATTTTTCCAAGAGATAAGGTTTTCTCTTTCTTGAAAGACTGAGGATCAGTAAAAATCTGAAAATTACTAACAGGGATTGTAGGTTTGAACCAGGATGAATCTTATTCTTCTTCCTTTGAAACAAAAAAAGGTGATAAAAAATCAGCAACAACATTTTTTTCCCGAGTCTGTCAATAATGGTAATATCAAACTCCTATAATAGTAATAGCCATCTTGTTATCCTAGAATTTGTAACTAGTTTGTTCATTAAATATTTGATGGTTGAGTGGTCAATGTGTACAAATGTGGGATATCCAATGATGTAATGCATAAATTTGTTAATGGAGTAGAAAATGGCTAAAAATTCTTTCTCTATAATAGTGTAATTAAGTTCAGCGGGATCCAAGTTTTTACTGATGTAGTAAATTGCATATGGTGCTTGACCATCCTGTTGTGCCAACACTGCTCCAATGGTAATGTCAGAGGCATCTGGAGAAATGTGGAAATGCAAATCCCAATTGGCCCCCTTAAGATAGGATATGTAGACAACCTCTTCTTAAGTTCAGTGAATTTTTTTTGGCATGCATCATCCCAAATAAACTGTACATCCTTCATCAATAAGGTAAATAAAGGAGAAGCTAGTTTAGAAAAGTTTTCTAGAAATATCCTATAATAACAAGAATGCCCTAAAAAGCTATGTACCTATTTCTGTGCTCCAGGAGCGGGTATATTTTCAATTACCCTAATTTTGGATGGATCTACCTAGATACCATCAGCAGAGATAAAGTGCCCCGACACTACACCCTCGCTTATCATCATATGGCACTTTTCAGTGCTCAAAGATAGATGGGTCTGATCACAATGTGCTAAAACATTCTCTAAGTTTTTCAATTCCTCCTCAAAATCATTGCCATATGGTGTAAATTCATCCATGAAAATCTCCATACTATCATTGACCATCTCCAAAAAGATGTCAATCACAGCTCTCTGAAAGGTGATTGGTGCATTGCACAAACCAAAGGGGAGTACCCTGTATGCAAAGGTACTCTAGGGACAGGTGAAGAAGGTATTGTCTTGGTCCTCAGGAGAAATCTGGATCTGATTGTACCCGATAAAACCATCCAGAAAGGAGAAGAACTTTTTCACAGACAGGGTGTCAAGTACCTGATCAATGAAAGGCAGAGGAAAGTGATCTTTCTGTGTTGCCTTGTTTAACTCTCTATAATCTACGTAGACTCTCCATTTTGCATTCTTCTTGGGTACTATCATGAGTAGAGAAACCCACCTATTGTTTCATATTGGGTATATAAACCCTGCTTCCAAGAGTTTTTGAATTTCCTCCTTCGCTATTTCCCTAATATTGGGGTTCATCTTTCGTTGTGGCTGGCACATAGGTCGGGAGTCACTCTTGATATAAATGTGGTGGGTGCATAGATTAGAAGGGATACCCTTAATATCTGTGTTCTCCCATGAAAATTCCTCCTTATGCTTTTTCAAGAGAGTGATCAAGTGTTCTTGTTCATCAGGAGAGATATTGGGATTGATATTCAGTGTTTCTCCCAGATCTATCTCAACTGGAACACTTTTCAAAATTTTCAGCACTAGAATTATGTGGGTGTCACTGACTAATGTATCCTCTGTGATATTTTCTTGCTCTTCTTCACCTAAGATACTATTCAGGATCTGATAAAAAAAAATATTGACAGAATTGGGCTCACTGATGAAACTATTAATGGAATTGTCCTCTATTTCATCCTTGAAAGTCAAGGCCTTCCCTATTGTTAACAGTGGCTGAACGCCATCCTCTTGCTCTAGCTCCATGCATAATGGATTTTTAGCTTCTATACTAGGTCAAGCTGGAGGATACAGGGTAAGGTTTTTTGTTTTGGTCCCATATGAGATGGCCATAGACCTTGATTGACAGTTGATGCAAGCATATGTTGTGGCTAACTAGGGTCCTCCTAGGATCAGCGGGTGTCCCCCTAGTTGCGACTTGGGTTGTAAAACCAAGAATTCAGCAGGGTACTGCCATGATTCAACTGATACGATGAGGCCATCCAAGATTCCCTCGGGTTTGATAGTGGACCTATCAGCTAGTTCTAGAATGGTACGGGTTGGACGAATATTGGTGAGACCAATTTTTCATACAGTTTCTATGGTCATAACATTAATAGTTCTACCTATATCTACCAGCACATTTGATATCTGTGTGTTCACAATCTGCACTATGATATTAGGGTTCCTAGGGTCATCATATTTGTCAAGGATATTTTTTCCCATTATCAATTTAGATAGTTTCCCTATGACATGGACACTAGGAGGATCTCTGGGTTTTCTACCTGGTTTTCTTACACACACGTCTTAAACTATTTTTGTGCAAATAGGCACATCATAGAGGGCCTGCAACAGTGGAATTTTGACATAAATATTTTTCAAATATCCTAAGAGGTTAAACTGAGGTTGTTCCACTGCTTTCTGTAGTGTCAGTCTTTCAGTATATGGTAGTTATCTAATTAGTTGTGAAGGATGCGTTTCAATAGCTATTTCTCTATGTGTTTTGGCTGGTGTCTTGATAGGACCTTCAGCATCCTCAATAATGGGGATTGTAGTAGGGATTTCTCCTTGCTACAGGGGAAGGAATGGCTCCCTTCTGTCTATAGGATAGAAGGGTAGGTTCTTGCTTGTGGAAAGACTGAAAGGAAAAATGGAATGTAAAGAATAGTAATGAAAACAAAGATGGAGAACCCCTCTACACATAAGGTTAGGGTTCTAGTTCCAATAATCTTTAAACAATATCTTAGAAATCGAAATACCTATAAAACAAGCTAGGAAATAAACCTGCAAATAAAACCGTGGATTAGAAAACAAATAAACTACTAAGCAAATACAAAAAATAACAAGCTATACCTTCTCTTTGGGTGGAATGGGCCACCATGCCCTGGCTTGAAGAAGCACCTCTCTTGGATGGGGGAGCTATGGATCAATGGAGATGGAGGAGAGGGAGTGTCGATGGCTTGAGAGACGAAGGGTCTCAAGGGATCCACAGGAAGCATAATAGTATGCAAGGGAGAAGTGTTTTGATAGTGACCCCCCACCCTCCTTTTATAGCTTTTTTGGGGGTTTTAGGGTTTTAAGCCCTTGGTCCGGGCTTTAGCCCCTTTTTTGGGATTTTAGCTCCTTCCGCCCTAAATTTATCTCCTTTTAGGGTTTTAGCCCCTTTTGGGGGGCTTTAGCTCCTATGTGAGTATTTTAGGCTCCTTTTTGGGGTTTTTAAGCCCTTTTCTTCATCCTTAAGCATTTTTTAGGGTGTGGGGGTCTAATGGAAGGTCGTGAAGTGGTGTCCTTGGGTGGTGTAGGTCATGGGGAGCTTAGTGAGGGATTTTTTGGGTTAATAGGTTGCCCCTTGATGTGTGAGGGAAAGAGCTCATCGTATGGCCGATGAACATCATCGGATTTGTTGCGGTGAGGTGGTGCTTTCAGGGTTGGGGCATGGTGGCTTTTGGTTTTTGTATTAACATGGTTCCCATCAATGGGTGAGATAAAAATAATGTGTGTCATGTATATGGATGAGGCAGGAATCCCCATGCTCATGACAATGTCAAAAGAATAATTTGATCTATGCTCTAAAATACAAGAGCCGATCATATACAACTGATGATACAATAATGGTTGCCTCAATGTGAGGCTGAATACAATACTGATTTGGTACATTGGACCCATGGCATTCACTTGGAATGCTATATCTTCATGACTGACAGTCTGCTGGATCTGGAATGGTACATAGCTGTATAGACTCACTGATTGAGAGTTAGAGTCTCTGTGGTACAAGTATTCTGCATCAATCATAAATCTATATAGAAGCACTGCTAGGGCTTCTGAAGACTGTCTCCAACGCAACCCAAATATCAAAAGGGACATAACCTATTTAGGTCCCTTGAATAGACTCATCAATGTTGTAGATTCAAGTGACATCCGAGGTCTTTAACCAAGTACTGTGTGGACCAAACCCTGTATGAATCTCAATGGTGTGATAATGTAGTTGGAGTTGAGCACGTGAGAAACAACCATCCCGAGAGGCACTAAGGACTCCTCTGAAGTGGTCAAAGGAAATCATCAATGAGGTTAATGAAACTAGGATACAAGGACCTCTGGGTCTATCCTCTAGAATATATGTGTTGTCATCGACAGAAAGAGACATGCCCCTAGTCAAGGCAATGATGTTTCCTTGACCAGGAGCACGAGGGAGATAACCAAAAGGTGTGAGACAATCTGCGGACTGACCCACTAAATCGGGGGGGAAGAATTGAATAGGGACAGGGGGAGTGTGGTACACTCAAACTTACTTTGTTTAGAGTATGACGACAGGGAGGACTAGGAAGCAAATGAAACTTGACTCATGGGAATGGGATCATAGTTGTAATACCGGGAATGTCACTGCAAATGGAAAATACTTGGAGGAGGTAGACACTTTTGATATTGATGGGATCCAAGGAAGACACATTGCAGAGTACTCTAAACAAAAGAAACCCAATGGGGGAATGCTACCAAACTGTTTTCTATGGGGTGGTGTCTAGGGACACCGTTATGGTATGATCTTGTGGATTTTTGGTGAGCCCGAGAATGTAAATGCTCGATGGCACTTTCAATTTTAGAGAGTTTGAAAGCACGAAGAAGACTCCAGTGGGGGCTTTTTTTCGTTGGTAGTCTCCTCTGCCTGAAAAAGGATAAAAGTATACATAGGAGAGCTCTCCTATCCTATAGGGGATGAGATACTTCTTTACCATTGGTAGTCCAATCAGGCTGAAAAAAGGTTAAACCTATACTGACTGGATGTTTGTTCAAATACTTTTACGAGCATGAATGAAACCAAGTTTGCTCGGTAATCTTTTCTTGATGAGAAATCTAGAAAAGAGCTTAACAACAACCCATGGTGAGTTTTTTTGTAAAGTGCGGCCCCTCTGCCCAAGAAAGAATAAAAGTATGTAGAGGGGAACGGTCTTGGCTTGAATACGCCAAGGTGGTCCTTTTCAATTGATGGTATACATGCTCCACAAAAGGAGGTAAACAAGACGATGTAGATTCCCTTTCCTATACTTTAGCGAGAGGGAAAGGAAGCAGCTGCGTTTGGCTATCTTTTCATTGTTTTAAGGAGTCAAAAAAGAGTTTAAACAAAACTCCAGTGTGGTCAATCGATTGCGGTGGCACAGGAGGTTCCCCATGTCAAAATGATGGAAAAAGGTCCAAAGTCATCCGCATAGTATGGACGAAGTAGAAGGCTCTCAAACATATGAATACATGCACAGGATAGATCGCGGAAGAGGCTTGCGAGTCGATGCAGCAGAGGCACACAAACTGAGGTGGCTCTGGGACAGAGGTCAGGAGAGCGTGTGTGTGTATTACAGTGGACGAAATTGACTAGATATGATGTAAGTGCAAGTTTGGGGGCGGTTGTATGCCAAATATGTACAAGAAAAATAAATTGTTTTGTGGACAATGATCCAACGGTCCGCGTAAGGTGCGGTGGGTAAAGAAGACAACTATGTGTTAAAAATACAAAACCAAAAAGCAAAATGGTAACCCTTAATGAGTGGTGGCCCGAAAACTTGTATGAGTAGTGGTCGAGAGGTGTGATACAAGTACAGGTCCATAGACACTCGCATCGTTATGTCATGGCTCGTGAATCAAGGTGACTTGTCAAAAATGGTCCCGAAATTAATTTACTAAAAATGAGACGATGGTCTCATAAGGAGATATAAATTTGAGCCTGAAGGTGTGAGAGATGTCTCGAACTAGTTTCGGGTGACTTTGGATTAGCAACCGATGGTGCTGCCCTTGACTTGTGCTAAAAAATGTTGAAAAAAATAACAAAGGGAAAAAACTATGCTATAAGGGACTCATAGTGGTTATATTAGGCATAGACTCTCTTGAGGTGGAGCCCATTGCATGGCTTCTTCAAGAGTTGACCATCTGAGTTAGTGAAGATGTATGCCCCCTTGCTGAGACGAAGGTCATTGGCAAGTCGGAATGATGAAAACTGGTCTTTTATGGGAAGAACCGATTCCACACTATGGTTTAAAGGGAATGGGGTAAAACTGAAGGCGGTCTTAGGTATATCTCCATCCTTGCATAAGTGGTGCCTAGATGGATTAGGTGGATCTTCCATGACCGATGAGACAAAAGGGAAAATGGTGCTAGATATCATGTAAATGGTATTAGTTGTGGTTTTTGTGGCCTTGCCCCTAGTCTCTGTTGGAGGAAGAGGGGCAGGCTTAGAGACATGAGGAGTATTTGATGGACTTGGAGGTAGGTGCAACATCATCTCAATTGGATGGACATGAGTCAAAACATCTTGGGGCCTCAGAGGTAGGGTAGGTGGTTCAAGGTACCACAAAGGATCTCCCAATGTGAAATCTTGTAGATTGCAGGTTTCCAAGATAGGCTTACTCACGATCTCGGATGTTAGGAAAAGGAAAAGGAAAAGAACGAGGAAAATGATTATGTTGATTGGGAATGAACCCCATTGTTTCCCTAGTAACTAAGGTTGAGGTTGCAACTATGGTTGCAGCTGTGAAAACAATGGAAGAGATAGGTCTGATGGATAGTTGGTGGTGCTGGAGATAAGAGGGTCTGTAGAATTGGACATCATGTAGATGGACATGGTGTCTAAAGAAGGAGGTGGGGGGTGAACTTCTTCGATCAGGGTGATATCAAATTCAAGGGAATGTTGACGGAGGTCAGCTAAAGCCATTCAAAATTCAGGAAATTCTTGGCAATGGTGAGAATAGTGTCCATACAAACCACAGAGGGCATAAGCATGATTTGTTCTCAGTGACTTGTTTCTGACTATTGGTGCAGTTGGAAGTTCAACCATGAGGATGTTTTCAGTTGTTATCCTGGCATCCAAATGTGCATGGATCATTGGCATTTTAGGGAAATTCTGATTTGGGTGGCCCTGTTTCTCACAGACGGCGCAAGGCGGGACTTTTCATGGCTCTATGGTAGGTTTCACATTCTTTCCCATGGCCCTTTTTGGGTGGGGAGGTGCAGGTGTGGTGATTGGATTTTGTGGGCCAGGTGGAGGGTGAGACTCAACTACAATGGGTTGCACTGGGGTTAAAAAAACTTGGGGCTGGTGGATCAAGATACCTCACTGGAATTCCTAATATAAAGTTGGGTAGGCTTAAGGTGGTCATTACCAGCTTGCTCATGACACCAAGAGGAGAAAAGAGGAAGGGAATCATATGGACTAGAAATGAGTCGAGACAACTTCATGATGGTTGTATGTGGGGGTGAGGTTGTGGTTGTGGCTACATGTAATGCTGCTGCTACAGATGATGTTGTGGCTTCTGTTGGTGTTGCAGCTGCAGATGATGTTGTGGTTGTGGTTAGGGCTGTGGCTACGACTGTTTCTTGGGTGCAGCGGTGCTGGATGAGACAATGCACAAGTCCACAGTCTCATTTTGTGTTGGTGGTGGTGACACTAAGGGGAAAGGAGCCATCATGGTGGTATCAGCAAACAAACCAGGGCCCACATTCAACAATGGGGAGGCTGGTGTGTTGTCAACCATAGTGTTGATTGTAGGGACGACATTGGCGTGTGTGGTTGTCCCTTATGGCTCAATGGTGGTGATGGTAGGGATAACATTGGTGGGTGTCGTTAACCCTTATGGATCATGATAAGTGAGTTGATCGACCATCACAATCTTCCCTTTGTGGAGGAACATCATGAGACAAAAAATAGTTGATGTGACTACTCTCATGGCATACATACAACTCCTTTCGAGGAGAAGGTCATAGTCTAGTTGAGCATTGATGACCTCTATGTCGATCAGCACTGTCTTCCCAACTAATGTGATGGGGACATGGAGGAGGATTCTTTGGGTTTTAGTGGGATGTCCATCATAATCCTGCAAAGTTGTGGAGGATGGTTGCAGAATTGGTGATCCAAGTTTCTGCCAAACCAAGGTAGACATAACGCACATGGATGCCCCCTCATCCACTATGCACTGGTGTACAACCAAATTCTGAATGGACTCTAGGATTTGAAAGGTGATGGTCAATGGCATGTGCAATTCTCCTTTCTCCATGTAAAATGTGATCAACTTGGAGTCGGAGGGGTCTACTTCCCCAAGGGCAGCTAGTAAAGCTTTCCACTATGTTGCGCATGTTTTAAGTACCTCAAGAGGGGACATGGCAGTTGGCGTTTGGAAAAAATCATCCACAATGCTATAGCTGACTGTAGCTATAGCTATGGCATTATTGGTAGACCTGCGTAAGAGGGGGGCACGGGAATGGGGGTAACTGAAGAGGTATATTGACTATTTTGGACATTGATTCCGCTGATGTGTCAACAGGTTTGGTGGTGGTACCGTATTGATTATGTCTGGTTTGATGTTATAGCGGATTTAACCACACTAGGTGAATCACACATTGTATGGCCTTCCCCTATCCCGCTGCAGACTCATTATTCCATATGGACCATTTATTGTCTTTTGATGTATCATTGACCATCCCTAAAAACATTAGAAAAATGATATACGCGTCCTTTTCCCCGATAACCGCGTACATACGCGGATATTCCCTATATAGTCGCGTACATCAGGATGTGTGCATAATCCAAAACTGTTGGACCGTTCCTTGCCTTGAATCCGACTCATATGACTCCTGGCCTTCCATATGCCTTGAGATCGCACGGATTCGACCTTTCAGTATCACTTTGAAAATCTATATAAGGAACCATTGAGACATTGAAAGCAAGAAGAGAGAATTGAGAGTACCGAAACTATAGTCCATTGTTGCCAGAACTATACTTGAGTCTATATCCCTTTGTCCCTTTGGAGCACTGTTGTGTTCTTCCCCAGCGGAGTTGCCAATTCTGTTACGGAGAGAAATTCCTATGGCTTGGGGTACCACAACAGACAGCTAGACTCCAGAAATCAATCTTTCCCTATATGCAATAGAAATTAAAAACATCTAACACTAAAGGATCGAACCTCGTACCTTATTCCGGATGGTTGAAGTAGATCCCCGTTGAGCTTTCCAATCTTCAGCTTGAATTGTTATAGCACGTCCTCAACAACAAGTAAACAATACAAGCATACTATATTTCATGGTGTTAGATCTATTCTAGCATATATAATCAATAACGTATAAGCATTTGACATATTCCAATGGATGCAACATTCATTCAAATACACATTACTGGACAGGAAAAGATATTTCTATTAATATGAATCAGAGATTACAAGTGACAACCTATGACGGCACGTCTGCGATACAGAGAGAAATTCCTATGTCCTGGGGTACCACAACAGACAGCTAGACTCCAGAAATCAATCTTTCCCAATATGCAATAGAAATTAAAAACATCTAACACTAAAGGATCGAACCTCGTACCTTATTCTGGACGGTTGAAGTAGATCCCCGTTGAGCTTTCCAATCTTCATCTTGAATTGTTATAGCACATCCTCAACAACAAGTAAACAATACAAGCATACTATATTTCATGGTGTTAGATCTATTCTAGCATATATAATCAATAACGTATAAGCATTTGACATATTCCAATGGATGCAACATTCATTCAAATACACATTACTGGACAGGAAAAGATATTTTTATTAATATGAATCAGAGATTACAAGTGACAACCTCTGACGGCATGTCTGCGAACCGGAGAAACTGAATCCCCCACTTGAGCCTCCACCACCTCAATCCTCCATCACTCCGACAGCAAGCTCACTAACAAAGGCAAGCTTGGGAAGAACACAACAGTGCTCCAAAGGGACAAAGGGATGCATACTCAAGTATAGTTCTAGAAACAATGGACTATAGTTTCGGTACTCTCAATTCTCTCTTATTGCTTTCAATGCCTCAATGGTTCCTTATATAGCTTTTCAAAGTGATATTGAAAGGTCGAATCCGTGCGATCTTGTTAACACCCAAAAATGGTTAACTACCTCATCTACCCCACTACGTGGCTCATTTGTCCATTTACCTACCATATTTCCCTGAAAATCCCACTAAAAGCGTCCAAAAGGCCTAAAATGCCTCTAAAAGGCCATAAAACCATCTAAAAAGCCTCCAAAAGGCCTAAAATGCCTCCAAAAGGCCAAAAAACCCCTTTTTTCCTCCAAAAATGTACAAAATTCCTCTAAAAATAGCAAAATCCCTAAAAGGGAAGAAAAAATATAAAATAATGAGGAAAAGGAGGAAAAAACCCTAAACAAGCTGCCCTAAACCATATGGTTCCCAAAACCATGGGCCAGCACTCCACCACTAAAAAAACTATAAATAAGTGGTGGAGACCCCTCATTTGAGAATCCACAGTCAAAAGCATCCTGCCTCTGCCGAAATTATTCTCGAAACCCTAGCTTACCATCAAGCCATTTTCACCATTGAGAACTTTTTGGCCCATTTCCACCACCGGAAAAGGAAAAGAAGCAGCTTGGACCTCGGAGCCACCGACATCGGACCAGCGCAACGGACTCCATCAACCTCCTCATTGGAGGTAACATAAATAAAATCATCATTACACATTTCTTTACTGTTTTTCTTCATATTATTTACTTTTTATTGCTTTAGCTTAGTTTTACTTTTGTTTACATTATTGAACTACTACTAAGGATTCCAGATTCCTTAGTAGGTGCTCATTTGCACAAGCTAGGGTGAAAACCCTAGCTACAGTTTTGGCGACTCCGCTGTTTCTTTTTAATTTTATTTTTATTTTTCTGTACTGTACTTTCGCTTGTCGTTTTCGGCCACCGGAAACCGCGTCTTTTTCTTCCGCAGCCGCGGCCTGACCGCGCCTTTCAGGACCTAACCCGCGCTCCGACCGCCGCTGTCAGCCATTGTCCTGCGCCCCGACCGCATTTTTTCCGCCCACAGTCGCGATCCGACCACGCCTGTTCATTACACAGTCGTGCTCTGACCGCCGCGCTCAGCCCGAAACCCGTGACCTAGACCGCGCCTGTTTCCACTAAACCTGCGATCTGCGCGCGACTATTGCCTTCAAACCCGCGGTCTGACCGTGCGAGTCTGCCCCATACCCGCGGTCCGCGAACTATTTTTGCCCTTGTTTCCACGCCGAAACCCAGACACTTTGCCTCCATTTTCCTGCACTTGCACAACCACCTGTACCACTTGCAGACCTGCAGCCATTTCTGTCCCTTGCTTACAGCATTGTTTAAATTTTTAGCATTTATTTCCAAAAAAAAAAAAAAAAAATCTTTTAAGTTTTTCAAAGTTTTTCTACATTGTTATTGTCATTAGGTAACTATTTTGGATTCATAATCTCACGTGCACACAATCTATCCCCTAATTCAAAGTGAGACCTAAAATCTACTTAACTCAACCAACACTATAACCTCATTTGAGGAACACAAAAGAATTTTGTAGTTAGGTAGGATCGGGGGGATAGGTTTCCAATAACACCCCTCGGTTATTTACACGTGAGACATAGTTGTTGTCCTTTAGGGAACCAAAATTCCTTAGTATTTTTTGACACGATCACCACCAGTTTGTCAGAGGGCCTCTCCCTTAGGAGGGTTGAAGTCATGAGATTGGTTCCGGAAGTCTAAGTGGAATACCGCAATCCATTCAGTAACTGAAGGGCTACCTTTTGCAGTTCTCGGAATATCCCTGTATAGGGAATATTGCGGTTAAAGGACCAAGCGGCAGATTCACCTTTCTGGACGTGTCATGAACGGGGTATCTTAGTTGCCATACTTCTAGGTTTGCGTACCCGGTGTCCCTCCCGGTAGGGGGATACTTTAGCCATTTGACTTTCCTACTTATATTGTCTAACTTGGATTTCATCACCTTGCAGAGGATATACTTAGTTGAGTCATAATACCATTAGCTAGGTGTTTGCATGATCCCTTACCTCCTCTTGGTCTAGTGAGTCCACTGATTTTTCTTTTTTAGGAAACCGACTGCTTATTGGTATTCTGACCACTTTGTTGACACTCCGCCTATTGTA
>LPNX010154013.1:0-38400 GCA_001517045.1 Pseudotsuga menziesii
CCCCACGGGGAAAACCAGTTTTGAGATGAGAGCTTTTATTATTTCTTCAGTAAAAAAAATGTAGGACAGAAATTAAATGCACATGTACAGCAAACCCTAACTGTACAATCTCCTCGAATTTCGTGCCAAATCAGACAGCAGGCCGTACAGCAGATCAGCCGTACAATTACCTCGAAATTCGTGCCCTAATTAATGCAGTCAGTACACCTATCCGTACAGCATTTAATGCAGTCGTACTTACCTCGAAATCTGTGCGGAATTAACTCAGCCGTACACAGTCCGTACTCCTCGGGATCCGTGCAGCATTTAATGCACTGACAGCAGCCGTACACCTCGAAAATCGTGCAAGCAGCCGTACATCCTCCTGGAAAATCGTGCCAATAAATGCAGCCGTACTCTGGCAATTAATGCAGCCGTACACTGGCAATTAATGTGGTCGTACACCTCGGGAACCGTGCAAGCAATCTGCTGAAATCTTCAGCTTCAAACCCTAACCTGGAAATTTGACCTCCTTGAGCAATTCGACCTCCCTGAGCTCTCTCCTTCTCCTTGACTTGAAAAATGAAAAGTCAACTCACTTTTGCCTCCCTCACTCCTTTTTATAATTTCACAGTGAGAGTGAAATTCACATTTATTTATTTCCCATAAATAAATTCACTCACTTACTCACTTTATTAAAATGTGACTTTAGTCATAAAGTCACATTTAAGTGACTTTAATGTGAGGGTCACATTTTCCCTCTTAAGTGACTTAGGCAAAATAAAGCCACTTAGGGAATACCTGACTAGGTACAAAAATCAACACATAATACCTGTCAGATAGGTATTTCTGCTTGAAATACTTCTTGAACTGCTTCCACTTAAGTCTTCTTTCGCTGATCCTCTTCACTTGCTTGAAGTGTTCCCACCAAACGGATGCCCTTCCGTTCATATTGAATATGGCAACTCTTGCCTTCATGTTTCCTGAATAATCATGCACTTGAAAGTACTTTTTAATACCAAGAAGCCAAGCTTCAGCCTCTTGTCCAGTCTTTACCTCACCATCAAAGGTAGGAGGTTTTGCCTTTTTAAACTCATCACGAGAGCGATCCCGATGGTGTCTCTTTCTTTTTCTTTTATGAGAAGAGAAGCTCGAATCCCCGCTGGATTCTTCTGAATCAGATGATCCACTAGAAGTCTTTGTCCTTCTCCTAGTACCGCTCTTACTGCCTTCTGGTCTTGCTGTACCTTGTCCAGAGTCTATCTTCTTATGCAAGTCTGTCAAACTCTGCAACATTGCAGCATTCAACTGATGCTGCTCTTCTTGGGCTTTTATTAGGCTTCTCATAGTAGCTGTAACATCTGACGGTGTCTCTTGGAATCTCCTTCCATTTGACTCAATGTCATCATTCCTATTTCGGACATTTTCTCCCATGGCATCTTCTGCTCTCTCGTAAGAATCCTGAGCATCATACCCATCCTGGGTTCTCATACTGAATCGCAACTTACTTACCAACTGCACTACCTGGAATACTGCCCTTGAGGGTAACTTATGATTGGAAACTCAAAATTTCCCCTGTGCAAATCGAGTGTCGGCTGTCTCTCTGATCGGCTGTCGGAAGCCTTTCGAATCGGGTGGTTTATTCATCTAGGCAGCCGCAACGGCGGCTCCCCCGGAAGTTCCAGCCTTCCGCAACGTCGGACGCTCCTTCCCTTTCCTCTTCCGATCGACGCACTTTCTCTTGCGGCGTCGGCAGTCTTCTTAGTCGGCCGACAAATGCCTCCAGCTTCCGCAATGGCGGACGCTCGGAAGGTCCGAACCTTCCGCAACAGTGGCTCTTAAAAGCTCCAAACCTTTCGACTTGGCGCTTACGTCGGACGTCGGATGACTTTTGGATCGGAAGCATGATTGCTTCGCCGTCCGCAACGTCGGACGGAAAAATTTTCCAATTCATCTGCAACGGCGAACGCCCACTTCACCATTTCTTCCGATTTGGCACTTTAGAATCACATCGGACGTCGGCGGACTCTCGGAACATCAGACGTCGGACCACTCTTCCTTTCGATCGTTCCGACACTTAGCCAAATTTTAAACCTTTCTGTGGCGTCGGCGGTCGGATGACTTTACGATCGGCTGCAGAATCACTTTGCCGTCCGCAACGGCGGATGGGAAGATCGTGAAACCTTCCGCAACGGCGGAATTTCACTTCCTCCAAAGGCTCGACCGTTCCATACTTAGCCGAATTTTCAACTTTTCTGTGGTGTCGGCGATCGGGTGACTTTTGGGTCGGAAGCATGATTGCTTCGCCGTCCGCAACGGCGGACGGAGGACTTTACCAATTCGTCCGCAACTGCGGATGGAAAGATCGTGAAACCTTCCGCAACGGCGGACATGGACTTCACGAAACCTTCCGCAACAGCGGACAGGAACTTCATGAAACCTTCCGACTGTTCAACATTTCAACAAAATTTCCCAATTTCAAATTTTTCATAGTCTTTCACTGATTCGGCTAGGCAGAATGAAATGCACCTCTGTCAGTGGTTCTTCCTTGGCCCATAGAGGCCCATTGCTGCAACTCAGGAGCTCTGATACCATTAACTGTCACGTCCCCAAGCCTCCGACCGGCAAAGAGGACGCGACTCTACTAGCTTTATCAGACCAGCAAAGAGCCCATGAACATGTACAAGCTTAAAAATTGCCTAAAACAGAATGCTGAAAGAGAATTTGAACTAGAATATGCACACAGAATTATTAATCATTCGCAGATGCAATTTAATCATCATACACAGCGGAAACATCACACATTTAAGCCAGCATTCATTCATCATGCATTTATCATGTTCATTTCATTTTCATTAACAGTAAATATAGAATTGCAGAGGTAAAATGCACAAGATTACTTATCTTATAAAGAACTTCTTCCGCAACCAGCTACGTCGCTGCAACGTTCCACCCAACCATAGGCCAGCGTGCTCATCAATATCTCAGCAATGCTGCCACCCCCGAGCTGGGCATGATTCTCCAAGGAATAAGGGAACTAGCAGGCTTACACATAGCCAGGATACACAAAACACATAGCCAAGCCAACAAAGTTGGGTTTATCAGGCCATTAAGGAGCTGATGAAGGCAAGTTGCTAAGCTGGTGAGCTCATTACAGAGCCAAGAACACCTACACCAGAACTAGCCTGACCTCTAAGACACCCCTCCACACCCAACACAAGGAATCAGTCCCTTCTCTGCTATACAGTCCCTCAGGCCCTGCATTCCCTTCCAGTGCTATTCAGGGGTGATGGAGAAGAAGGCCAGCCCTCTAGTTCTGTCTGTGTGGCTTCTAACACCAGGTTTATCAAGCATCCAAGCCAAAATCCTCACTCCTCACACAGTCCAAAGACCAACCTTTGCACTCAGGCAACCAATTTAGCTATCACAGCTTAAACATGAGAAAAGAATTACACAGCCCCAAATGTAACAGCAAAAAACGGCTCACAACGTGGAGGAAAACACACAGTCTTGAAGCTTATTAGTGAGCGCAACTCACAGCAGGGAAAAACATCCCAAACAGCCTGTGCGTGAGACCAATAGTCAGTGAGACAGCCCAAAACGTGAATGGCTCTTCACAGCCATGGTAAAAACACATGAAACTTCCAAAAAACATGAATGGAAAATGCACCAGCAGCTCCAAAAACGTGAGGAAGGCAACCCAATCCCTGGCACTACAAAAACGACCTCCAATCCATGGGAAAAATGAAGCCAACAGCCAAAAACGTGGAATGAAAGACACAGGAAAAACTCCAGCTGCTCCCCAAAAGCCCCAACGTGAAGGAGAATGGTGAGGAAAATGGAAAACGTGGATGCATAGCAGAATGGCATACGTTTTTGGGCATTTTCCTTGCCAAGGAAGTCAGAACACGTTTTTCAAAAATGGGTCTCTGCCCAATTCGAATTTCTTTGCCCATACTCTTCCCATTCCATGCAATAACTAACTCAACCACATTCTGGCAGAAATAAATGATTGGGGAAAAAGACAAGAAAGGTAGTTGACAGCTTGATGGGTTTTTTCATAGACATTTGGCTTTCCCCCATTGGTCCATAGGTTAAATATTTCACGCCCCCCTTATCCTTAGGAAATCATGCCCCATTCGATTTAGTCGCCGCGACCGTAGCTGGTTGTGTCCATTAATTAATTATGATGCATATTTACATGATGGCCAACATATTATATGCCGCATGCCTCGATAGACCTTCGGTGACAATTAAATCCAAAACATAGCATTACCGATCAATGGCGGGGCCTTGGCCTTTAGCTCCACACCATGATCATTACAATATATACATCATATACATCTAATGTAACGGGGTCGAAACTGGGACATTACATGAACCAGGGAAGGTACTCTTAATGGGAATAAACTCAAATGAAGTTCTTAATAGTGATAAAGAATCCAAAACTGAAGCTGAGGTAGATCTTGAACCAAAACTTATATCCGCCTTGAAGGATCTGAAGAAAGTCAGGAAGGAGAACATGGTGCTCAAGGAAGAGGCACAAGGGTTTGAGCAAATTATTTTTGTCCTTAATACCAAACTGGAAGAAGCCAAAAGAATCGAAGACTCTCTTACTGAACAACTAATGGCAAATATGAAAGAAACGGAAAATTGTGAGGCTGAGATAGTATCTCTGAAGACAAAATCACAGACGAAAGATATCGGCAAGAGTTATGAAAACAACTCCAAGATTCTTGAACAAATCATCAGCAGTCGGAATCCATTCTTCGACAAGACCGGTATAGGATACAAGCAAAATACCGATGAGGCCTCAAGCTCAATGACAACAAGTAATGAAGAGAAGCCAAGAAGCTATGCAGAAGTTGTCAGGGACTCCCCTAATGAAGAAGAGATCGAATGCCTACCTGAACAATCCATGCCAAAAGAAGGGCCAACAAAAAGACAAGATCTCAGAAGAACAGCTCCTTCATCTGTTCCCAGGTATTGACATTTCTTTTATGGGTATTGTTTTACATGTGGACGATTTGGATACAAATCTGTAAACTGATTTACATGTAGACGATTTGGATGATTAGAGTTCTAGATGAAGAAGATCCAATCCATCATTTGGTGCAGGTGGGACAAAATGAATATACTGTTAATCTTTGATAGTATGTAGAGTGGCATGGGATTGTCTCGCTATCTATCATTGAAAAGATGCTCATTGTTGATGAGGATTGGGTGTTTTGACAACAATTCTATGTTTCTGCAAATCAGTCGATAACTTGATTGGATGGTGGAAGATTGCACATGGATTGTACTTGAGATATATGACAGCTTACTGTCTCAGGCTGCTTTTTTTATTTGCTAGGAGAAACTGTTCCAGTATGCAGGCAAGATAAAACCCTCCTCTAGGAGAGGAGAGAAGGAATTGACATCCCACAATTTGATAGAGGAAGGTGTAGAGTTGTTACAAGGCATTGTTGGGGTTTTCTACTAAGCATCTTTATTGACCCAGATGAGTCCCACAATCATAATGTCGGGGGGAGGGGGAAGGTGGTGGCAGTGGTACCTATGATACCAAAGAATCATTGTAATGCCTGGCTATGAATGGACAAGCATATGCTATTTAAGCCTGACCAGTAGTTGCTTATTTTCTTCTTTGTTTTCCTTTTAATAAATATTATTATGATCATCATTTATAGTAATAATATATCAATAGATAATTTTATTTTGATTTTGAGTTCACTGTTTGTGTTTCTCTATTTAATGATTCTTCAATTGAATTGTCTAAACAGATGCTGCGATGTAATTTATAATTTGTAATTTGTTATAATTTTAGTGAATGCATTTTCAGTGTGAGATTTTCATGAATGCATATTTTAAAGATAGATTATCCATCTTATCTATCTCAACAACTGCGGAGTTTTACAGCCTCTTTACTAAAGAGGGTAGAAATGGATGGGCATAATTTGTTTCTATGCTATTGTCAGAAACATTAGATGGCGTTTCCTTTGTTCTCATTTTAGTAACTGCCATTATAATTCTGGTCCTATCTTTACATTTATCTAGTCTCACTCTGGGAGAGATTGATCATTATTGATCCACTGTAATGTTTAATTTTCATGTAGCTGAAGGAGGCTAAGGAGGCAGAACAAAAATCTTTGCAAGAGTCAGAAAGGCTGGAAAAGGAAATTGCCAAGATTCAAGAACTGAAGGTCAGCATCCTTAGCTGTACTCTCATTGAAATTGAATTTTAGACCTGTGTTATTTCTATTACAAGGCTAGTTTAAATCCCTAGCTTTACTTTTGATGCATTGTGGTTTATTTTTAGCTCTTTTAACTACTAAGTATATCTCAGCTATTAATCATTTTGAATACTTTGCTGACTACAGAAAAAAATCACCACCATGACTGCGGATGAATATTTTGCGGAGTATCCAGAGCTCAAAGCAAGGTTTGATGAAGAAATTAAAAATGATTACTATGGATATTAATCAGGAGACGAGTTTTACTTGCGTTCACTTGCAATAAATGATGTCATGTTGGTGGCATTTAGTACTCAGATTTTGTTTTCTTGAAGCCCTCCAAATTTGAACAGACCTTTGTGTCTGTAACGGGACTGTTCTTCTCTTGATTGGTCAATGCCATGTGAAATGTAGTATCTTAAAAGAATACTGTAGCGTCTTGACATTCCAAGACAGTTACTGATTTATGTGAACTTCAATCAAATAGCATCCCACAGATGTTTGCAAAATTATGCATGACTCACAACTGAAGAAGATAAAAACTAGTAAAATTTTACAGTTGAATAATTGTTGGATTCTTCAAGACTGCTTCTAGTGCCTGTTATACAGCAATGCTAACTTTGATTGGGTTTTTTAATGAGTGATTTTTGGGATGCAAGATATTGTTTTTGGTTTTCCTAACACCAAAAGCTGTGATTGGAAGCTATGCAGCAGTGCTGAACTTACTTAATAGTGCGCTTAATTTGAACGATTGTGGGCTCGAAGGCATACGCAACATTATTTATAAATGACAGTGCACCATATATTCGGACTTTTGGAAATTGGCATAACAGTTGCAAGATTTTCTTATCACTGCTGTTTTGTTTCTTAAAATTTTCAAACAGCTCTGTTTAGACGTCCAAGTCCTTCAAATGTCTTTTTCGGTATATGCAATGTTCTAATGTTCGGTTTTACTTTCTGTTTCTATTTGCACTTCACAGATCATTCGGATACTTGATGCGAGCTGGAAATTGAATTAAAGTAGGAAACTAAGTAGGAAGTTGTTAATCTTTATTTTTGCTGCCTGTAGTGAAAATACTTTGTAGAAGAAACATAAATAATGTGCCCTCTGGCTGGAAAATGAAGAGCATAAACTGTAGGTACAATAGATAACAAAGTGAAAGATGCTGGTGAAGAGATGCGGCCCTGCCATGAAAACATTCACTCATATTGTAGGTGCAATAGATGACAAAGTGAAAAATGATGGTAATGAGATGCGGCCCTGTCATGAAAACATTCACTCATATTGTAGATATGATAGATGACAAAGTGGAAACATTCACACAATTATTGAATCATAAGAACACAATGTAACATGCGAACTTCATATTGTTTTGATATAGATTCTCATATATAATGGAAATCAATGCTGCCTTTTATATAGAAATATGTGACCATAAAACCCATGTTATGATAGGAATGTTTGTCGTTCAACCATATGCATAACTATGCCATTCGTAATTTATCTGTCTCCATCTTTGTATTATGCATTGATATAGATTTCTCTCATATGCGACCCCTTCTTAGAGTAGGTAACCATAACAACCTTCTTAGAGTAGGTAACCATAACAACCATGTCATTATAAGAATGCTTATTTTCGCAAGAGTAGGTAACCATAACAACCATGTCATTATAAGAATGTTTATTTTCACAAAATTATAAGAATGTTTGAGATTTCTCTCATATATGAGACTCCTTTAACCATAACAACCAAGTCATTATAGGAAAACAACCACGTCATTATAGGAATGTTTGTTCAACACAAGCATAACAATTTCGTACAATATTTGTTCGTAAATAAAGGGTGATCTTGATAAGATACATATTTTTAATTTATATTTTTGTCCTTATTTTTGAATCATATGCAGACTTTGTGCATTATATGACATGTAAAGGTTTTAACAATGGGAGAGAATTAATGTGTGTTTTTACTTGGTAAATACATGTGCACTATTTTAATTAATAAAATAATGTCTACAATTTTATTCGATGAAAACATGTACTCAATCTTTCAATACTATGATATGGAAAGACGAGTCCAATGCCAAACTAAGTGAACTCTACCCTTCAACTAATAATTTAAGCAAGGAGGTGCTTTGTGATTTTACTTCGTAAATACATGTGCACTATTTTAATTAATAAAATAATGTCCACAATTTCATTCGATGAAAACATGTGCTCAATATTTAAATACTATGATATGGCAAGACGAGTCCAATGCCAAACTAAGTGAACTCTACCCTTCAACTAATAGTTTAAGCGAGGAGGTGCTAGATACCAATCACATTTACACCAATAAAAATGATCATTAATAGTGCCATCCATGGTAAGAACCCAATGATGTCTTCATTAATTGGATGTTGAGGTCACCGTGTCTATTTTGTTGCAAGTTTAGAGTCCAATCTATTGATTCAAAATAATAGTACATGCAAAAATACAGAGCATGATGGCAGTTCTTTGAACTGGATGTAGCAGAGTATAGTTTGAATCCTGCCCTTATCGGGAATTCAGAGTTTTGCGATCAAACTGATCCTCCCTATAGAAGAGAAAACATATCATAGTGATATCAAAATAAATAGTATTGAAGCGACAAACTAAGTGTAGCTGCTGCAAATAACTGTGAGGATTAGACCCAAATTGACTATAAGAAAAGTAAACAAAACCCTAGGAACATGGACTTAGTGCTTGGAAGGCTTCTCCTCAATGGGAACACCAAAGCCAAAGCCAATTTGGGTTTTTGGTCGACTTTCAGTTGGGGGAGCCGGAGGGTTAACAGAGGACTGTAAGCCATCCTTTCTAGGGCTCTTGGAGTCACTACTAGTGTCCTCCTCGCTACTCGGATCATTGGTGTTGGAGGGATTCCTCTTGATTGTGAGTGGTTTTGTTTTCTTGTATTCCGAAGCAATATTGATGGTTGCTTTGCCTTGATGAGTGCTCGCCATGATCCTCGGAGGGGGAGGCAATTGCTCAGTGTCCATGGGAGCCGCAAGAGGAATAGAGGAGGGGGTCGGATGATCGTTTTGAGTGCCAATAAGACGAAGGATAAGATTGGCCAGGAGGTTCTTCATCGCCTAAAAGTTACGTCTGTGTAAGATCGTCCTGTTCGCTGTGGAGGGGGAGCCCAGGAGCCCAGGGATTTGAACGTTGTAGCCTTCAATATTTACTAGAGCAGAGCGAGTTCTAGCTTGCTCATTGGAGTTTCCATGTCCGTTGTGCCCCTGTTGTGACGTAGCTCGTAGTTTGCGAGACATTTCTAGGTGAACCCGAAGCATAATGTGGTGCAAGCGGTGGAAGACGACTAAGAAAGTAGAAGTAGGAGGATGGAAACTAGTGCACCTAACAATCACTTGAAGCTCTGCAGAATTGATGGGCTTCACAGAATTGCACATGGAAGAAAATACGAGGTGAAGAGTGTTGAACATGCTTTCCATATTAAGATTGCATGGACCGTGAGGTGAAATTAAACTTGCTTGACTCACCATTAAATTGCGAAGGAGATCACATTACAGAGTGACAGGGGGAATGTCACCTTGCATCCAAAACCTGGAATGATCGCGTAGATCTAGGGAGGGAAGGGCCTTCGTTATTAATAACGTGATGATGATTAGTCCCGAAAGTGGCGTTGAGGGACAAATGTGTGTTTCGACTGTTGCTCTCACTCCTTTGAGCCATGTGGGCACCTGCATTCGGGTTGAGGTCACCGTGTTTAATGGTCATAATGGAACACCATTTGGATGTTTTGAGCACTAAGCATGGTTCGCAAGGCCATAGGCACGTTCATGGGGGGAACAATTGCCTTATGCATTGTAGGAGGCTTTCAAGGATAGTAACAAATCTTGAAACTACAACACATTACCTTTTAATGATCTTCTAGTTAGTTCCTTGAAATAGTAATGATGCTATGGGGCACCTTGCATGGACCATGATCCTTAGTTTGAATCACTAAGACCTAAGTCATTCAATCTTACTACTAAACAAGCTCTTTCAATATACACCCATCATGAGCTATTCTCATAGACCACTCAGGTGTAAATAATTTTCTAACAATATGACCTTTGTTGTTTTCTAGGACCCCATGCATAAGACTTGAACCCTACAAGAATGGGTTTTAGGGATTATGTCTTTATGTTTTGGTCCTAAACCATGGCATAGACCATGAAACCTATCCCTTTAATACAAGATATCAAACTCCTAGTATATCATAATTATTTGTTTTGAGCATTAGATATGGTTCTTGAGGTTGTACATGCAAATATGGCTACATGAGGAAACTATTGTCTTAGGCTCTACAAGAGGGTAATTGGAATCCAAGGATACTCATAACTTAAACCACCATAAATGATTTCTTAATATTCTTCTAGTCATAAATACAAAGTAATGATGTTATGGGGGCCCTTACAGGAGCAGTATAAGCGCTAACCAAAACGCCCCCAACCTGTCGGAATCTGGCAGACCAATTTTGGTCTAAATCATAACTTCGAGGGTTTAATTTGCATTTTTAATGATCTAGGTGGTATTAAAAATAACCATTTAGTCTAGGACAGTCCAATAAAATTACTCCAGTTGCAAAAAGATGGAAATAACAATTTTTCCAGTAAAAAATTCACTGGCTTATATGAAAAATTGACAAAAAAAATGGGGCTTTTTAGTTGTCTTTTATCCTACTCGGCCCTTACATGGATCGTGGTCCTTACCTGGAATAGCTAGGACCGAAGTCCTTTGCTAGTACTCCTAAATAGACTAACTTAAGGTGCATTATGACATAAGTTATTCTAATATACTTACCACTTGGGTACATATGCAATTCCCTTTATATGTCCTTTGTTTATTTTTTAGGCCCTGTGCATGAGATATGAGCCATTGAGGAATGGGTCTTAGGGCCTATGTCTTTAGCTTTTAGTCCTAAACCATGTCATAGACCACAAAACTAGTCCTTTGTTTACAAGATTCCAAACTTCCTTCCATTCTTGATTTGATGTTTAGAGCAATAGTAAGTGTGGTTCTCAAGTTCATAGACATGCTCACAAGTAGTTACCCTAGGCCCTATAGTTGGGTTCTAGGCATCCAAGGATAGTCACAACTCCTCAAACAACCACATATGAGCTCTTAGGGTCTTCAAGTCACCTAGGAATAATAATGATGCTATGGTTCCCATTGCATGGACATTGATCTTTACTTGGAACCATTAGGACCCAAATCCTTATCACCTACTCCTTAGTAGAGCCACTCAATTTACACCTATTGTCTAATTTATTAAGATAAATCACTTGGATACAAATAAATTTCCCTCGATAGGGACTTTGTTGTCTTTTGGGATCTCATGTATGAGACATCAACTTCAGAGGAACAAGTCTAAGGGCCAATGTTTCTAATTTTTGGTTGTTAACCAATTCTAGACCACAAGACCCATCCTTTATACCTAATTTGTATGGTTGACTATGGTTGACTTTGGCTAACAATGGTTGACCATGGTTAATTAAGGATGACCGTGGTTGACAATGTGTTACTATGGTTGACCATAGTTTATCATGTTTATTCTTGCTTAACTTTGCTTGAATATCTTTTACTTCGGATAGTTATGTTTGACTATGGTTGATATTGTCGACCATTGTTAGCTACAAATTAGACATGGTTGACCATGGTTAATAATGTTTAACTATAGTTGACATCTAGTTCACTATGATTGACTATAGTTGACAATGTAAAACAATCAAACACATTCATGCCATTGCTCGGAGGAAAGACTAATTTCTATATCTTTCAATTAGTGGACATGTCAATTGCATTTACAAGGAAGAAAATAGTAACTCGAGAATATCTCCAATTACTTGATATCTACCAAAACTGCAATTATTTGGTGCTATCTTTATGCAATTCGTTTAATTAACATGTAATGATGGACATTCTTGTAACTTTGGTATCACACCACAACTGTTAGGTAAACATATAAAATGCAAGTAGCAAATCTAAGAAAAATAGTAAATAAATTAACTAATGAAAACAAGGCAACAAGGCAACACATACTAGAGAGGGCTCCCATCCTAACTTGAGATAGGCTACTAAAGAATACTACAATACTAAAAGATAAATTATAACACCATATGCAAGAACAATAGTTTTATATTATCAACAATAAATTGAAGTCAAAGTATTGCAATATCAATTAAAAAAGACTATAGTATTAATAGATAAACAATAACACCATAGGCAATAACAACAATTTTATATTATAATCAACAAATTGAAGCTAAGAGTATTACTATATCAATGTCCATCAATTCCTTATATTCCCCTCCTCTTAGACTTTCTAAACCATTGTTTATATAATGTTTCACAATATCTTTTTATAGTTAATTCCTTGATTCAGTGCTGACATGGCTCCAAATATGTTGTGATGGCATCTTGTTGACTCTATGTTTGAGCATGCTCTGTTTCTTACCCTATTTGCTTTCAGATCTATTCAAGGAACACATGTCTGTCTTGAAAAAATTAGGAACATATCCCAAGTGGAAGTTTCCCATTTGAACTTGCACAACCATATAAAACATCAAAGATGCTACAGGAATTGAAAAAATTGTGGCATTGGTTTAATAAAATGATATTCAAATTTATTTGTAAACTAAAAGGTGAAAAATGTATAAATAGACAATAATACCTTGGAGTTTTTTTTTGACATGCATACATGTAAATGATGAAAAATGAGTAATAATGTGCTTCAAAGTGAAGTATTAAATGACAAAAGGCTAGGAAGTGATAAAAAAGTGTCTTCTTCAAAAATACTTTACTTCCTTCCAAATTTTGCCAAAATTTATCAAAATTGTGTTCAATACTCAACTTTATGTGTGTTGTAGCATTGATTAAAATATCTAGACTAATGTACTTCTTACTTTTCTATCTTATGATTTTAGTCTTCAGCCTCTTGTTTTCTATCATAAAATTATGACTCCTTGCATACCATTTCCTAACTTGGTTTGCCAATTTTTTCTTCTTACTTTGAAGTTGGTCATTTTTCCTTTGAAGTTTACCAATTTGATTTCTCAATATTATATTTTCTGTCTTAATATATTGATCCAAAAACTCAAATTCTCTAAGTTCTTTCTTCAATTTCTTGATCTTGTTTTTCTTGTCTCTTTAAATATGTACATACATGTTTGCAACCATTTCCTCAGCAATGAGCTCTGTATCTGAATAATCATCAAATTCAAGCGTCCTACTTTTAACTTTTGGATATGTGAAAGGACTCGTACTAATTTTAGACCTTCGATCATTTGATAATTCTTCGTAACACTTCAACCTCCTCAGTATCATGGCTTAGTCCCTCGTATGAATTTTCAACATGGATGACTTATTCATTTTGTACATTATGATTGATATCATGCTCTATGTCGACGTGTTTAGTCATACTTCCTGTGTGATTGCGCCTAGGTGGAGGACTTGCATTATGAGTAACCTTTCTCTTTGTTGACTTTGGTATACTTGGGTTTTTCTTTTCGAGTTTTGATCCTTTGACTTCAATTGTTGACATACAAGGCTCGGGTTTAGAACCTTGATATTTTATACTGATATGGTCCGTTCTGGCTTTGCTCTCTCTAACCCCTACAACTTAGGCTCTGGTTCTATGAACCCTTGATGGCTTTGGTTTCGAACCATTGGCTTTATAAGATTCAATGCACAAAACACAAATTTCATTCTTTGAGTCTTTGTAAACTTATTTTGAATGAAGAACTACTCTCAAATGTCATTTGTTTTCTTTAACTCTTCCTCAACAAGAATTTTAATGAAACCATGATGACACATATTCCTCTCTATATTTTGAGGGTTTTTTTGAATTCTCTGCTCTATATTTTTTAAACTACATCACAATTAGAAAGGCAAATTGATCTCTTTTCCAATTTAAAAATGTACCAGTAATATGATATGGTAAAGAAATATTAAGCCATACCTTCCCTCACATGAAATATATTTTTGGATGATGAAAAGAATATCTCTCCATTTCAGCTTCAAGATTGTTCAAAATACCTCTTTATCCCAATTACGATCTTGCTTAGGTTCCTGTAGAAGTTTTGACCAAATGTTGTGTTTCATTCTTTTAATTTTAAACCATTTCCACAGATTTGCAACATTCAAGTAGCATTAGCAATTGATGCCTTTGATACTTGCAATGTCAAATCTCCTATCTGCGATTTATTACCATCAAAGATTTCAAGAAAGGATTGTGTAATATTGTAATTATGTCCTTGAAATTTTTCCAGAAATGAAACCCAACCTAATTTCCTGAACATTCAATCGCAATCTGGACATGCACCCAAAATATCTATACCTGTGGGTTCATTACAATTTACAGGGACCCCCATGATTCAAAACCTTCAATGCAGAGAAGACATTTGGCGTTGGATGTAACTCTAAGTCACAACTAGTTGAAGGGTATGGAGAAAATGTGGTATCGTTTAAATTAGTTCAAGGTGGTATTCGGAACTGTCACTTATTCGTGAAACTTCAATCCTCACTATTGAAATAACGGTAAATATTATTTCGAAAGATAGGCTGATTTCTGGGGCACAATCAAATATAATTAGCCATGAAGTGAGTAAACGGCGTTATTTGAAGTGATATTCAGTCTCTGATGGCGGAATAATTACGATCTTTAAGTGAAAGATATGGTAAATACAATAACCTGATAAGCATATGAAGATATCATGGCAATTATGATAATGTATGGATTGATATCATGTGGGTGACGGAAGGATATATTGATATCATCAGAGGATACAATGATCCAGTATGGTAAATAAATATAAAGTATTGTGATGTAAGGCAAGGAATGGCTTCATAGAATATGGTGATATATATGAAACAAGATAACGCAATATAATGCAAGATATGACAACAATATATATATGCCATATTTTCATTGAAGGGTGTATCCAAATTGTCTTACATTTCTACTCTTATGATAAACAAAATAAGTTGAAAATGGATTACCTTTGATTACTTGTAGTATGTTGATTCACCTTTGAGTTTTTAGTGATGATGTGAGTATTGATGCTAATCCTTGAACATTAAAAATTCTGCTAACGATGTTAATCATAAAGTTTGGATTTATTGATGATGAATCTGACCTATGGAATTGCTAGTGATTAATTTTGACTTCTAGAATCTTTAAATTATTTTGATGTTAGAGATACTAGAGTTGAAAATGAGTTAGCACAAAACAATATTTAAAAAGCGTTATATAAAAATTCCAGTAGCCACTGGAAAGTCTGATAATCTGTATCCTACTGAAATAGTTTTTCGTTCAAACTATGATATCGACATGCAATAGATGTCCAATCAACGTTAAATTGTCATTGAGGTGGATTATGTGAGAATTGGTGTTGAAATGGAGTTATTAATGGAAATCTATTTGCTCCTGAAATTTCTATAGTTGTTGATTGCCATAATTTTGGCACTGTTGATTCCATAATTTTGGTAGTGTTGATACTCTATACTTTTTTTTTAGATTAGATTGGAAAACTGGGTTTTTCATAAGTAATGTCTTCATTGGATGAGTAATCAAGTAAATGTTTTTGGCTTCCTTCTGAGTAAAGGAGGCTCCATTCACTCATAAGTAATGCCATTGTTGTTTTTGTTGCATAGTTTGTTGTTTTGAATAATAGTTATTATGTAGTTTTCTTTATAGTGTTTATTTCCTGTAATAAGATAATTTGATTTGATATCTACATATTGGAGTTTTGTTATATATCCTTATACTATTAACATTGTGTGGAGTTTTATTTTCATGTAAGTGTGATTCCCCTTGATCCAACTCTAAAGATCATAAGTGTACACAAGAACATATTATATATACAACAAACAAATAATTGTAGCAACATTGTATATTTTCTTATCATGACTTGTAATTGATCTCTGTGTATTTAGTGATGGGAGATCTATACCTTCATTTAATTTTAAAAATAATTGACTTTGCATTGAATTGATTCCACTACATATTACATGATTTTATTTAGGAATGAATGCTTTTCTTTTACGAGTTCAAATGATTAGGAACATAATATTTCCTAATAACAAGTTTTG
The DNA here is from genome assembly GCA_001517045.1 of Pseudotsuga menziesii. Taxonomy (NCBI): domain Eukaryota; kingdom Viridiplantae; phylum Streptophyta; class Pinopsida; order Pinales; family Pinaceae; genus Pseudotsuga; species Pseudotsuga menziesii. Next base: position 16,324 of record LPNX010154013.1, read on the forward strand.
TACATGAATATAGTGACTTGCATATTAACTATAAATTTTCTCATTCCCAACCTCATTTCAAGTTTTCTTCAACATATGAAGTTTAATTCCCAAACCCCATTTATGTTTTAGTATTGCAAATTATTTTTTCTCACATAAATGATACTGTACTCGAAACACATGGAAATTTTAAAAACTTTTAATGAGAATTTAAAATAGCCACACATGAAATTTTAGACACTATTTTTGGTCAATAGCCCAGGATAAAACCATGAAGGGAAAACTTGTTGAGAGAGATTTTTATTTCAAGGACAAAATTACAAAGTAAAACTAGTAGTACTTATCTCCTTTTTTTCTCGAAAATTGTGCCAGCCTCTCACTAAAAAACACTGCTCTTAATAATCATCAATAATGATGCTCCTTAACATCGATTTATGTGCCTTCCTAACAGCAGTATGACCTCACATGTATCTACAATAAATGTTGCAGTATGACCTGTTCACAAATTCCATAATTTCTCTTGAAAATAACGCCCAATAGTCAACAATTAATGCACCTAGATTATGATGCCAACCCAAACCAGAGAACTGATTCAAATCACCAAATTGAACCAGTAAACCATTTCGAATAAGCTTCCTGAGGAATAGTTAGGTTCCAAGTTTAGCAGAACCTCTAAACTTAGTTGTCTAGCTAAGTCCTTCCGCAATGTTGCCTCCACAAGACTCCTCCCGCAACGCGTCTTCCGCAAACTCCTTTTTCGCAATTGCGGAATGCGGGTTGCGAGTGTACACTTTTCCAATTTAAACGAACCTTCCGCACTTGCATGCCCACAACGGTCTTTTCGCATGCGGGTTGCAGGTTGCGGACACACCTTTTCATTTTTCGAAGTGTGACTTCTGCAAACTTTTGTTTGAATCGTTGATCTTCTGCGGGGCAGATCTCTAGTGTTGATCTGTTTTCCTTTGCGGATCTAATCTCTCACCATTATATCTTTGTGGATCTAATCTCCATTTTCGATCTGACTTCCTTTGTGGAATGTTCTTCCTTCCATTACTCTTCTGCATAACTTCTCCTAGCTGTCGGATATTCTTACGCTTGATCTCGTCTGTCCAAACCTACACAGGTTTAGATCTCAGTTCTCATTGATCCTTACAGTGATCGATCTCTGCAGACCCTGAATCTGCAACAACTCTGCACACATTAGTCATCCGAAGTGGATTATTCATCTAACTCTCCCCTTCGATTGATCAGAGACTCGATCAATCGATCTCTGTTTCCTCTCTCTCAGAAGCCATCTTTCACATACGGGCTTATCAACTTTTAATAGGGAATAAATCAAACATTCATTTCATGAAACCACATATTCAAACATAGATAAATTTACACACAAATATTTATCCAAAATAGGCTTTTGCATTCACACACAACAACTATACATACAACTGTCTCAGAACCTACGTTCTAATACCCTGAGGCCTGATACAACTTTAATTGGCCTTTCCTCTGTCTCCTATAGGCCTTATTGACCTCTCTATTTATGTATCCTTTTGTCCTCTATCTATGTTCCCTGTCTACCTATCTATCTATGCCTCGTAGGCTTACATATATACATAATTGGTTTCATGGACCATACTGGTTCAGATCCTCAATACACTCAACAACATGCTTAATTAACCCAAACTATCAAACCTATCCTATGATTTGCTTCCATTAGATGAGGGTTCTGTTACTTGACTCACCACTCACCTAATTGACTCATTATGCATCTAGAATCAAATAAACATAGGTTATTCACAATGTGATGGTTCGAAGACCATCAATTCAGATTTTGAAGACTCCTTCTAGGCCTGATCCAAGATTGAGCTTGGAATTTGAAATGGAGAGCAAGATGCTCCTGCATCAGACACCCCAGGAAGAAAGAAATATGACCTCCAGGTCATAGCCTTCCATATTCATTATGCCTGGATCCCAAACCTTGTTATGTAACTGATCATCCATCTCATCATGTTGTTCTATATTTGACATCTTTAGTTCTCCTGGTTTCCAAATTTTCTACTGCAATGCTCCACTAGCTTTACTTATGCAATCTTTTTATGTCATCCGTCCTCTGCCACTGTTTTTTCTATTTTCTCTACTGATGTAAATCTTCATTCTTTCTTCATGCCTTCTCTGAGACATATTCACCATCAAAAACCTTAGTTCTTCTATCTCCATGTCCAATCTATCCTTTGGATGGTACACCTGCATCTTCTTTTCCTGACACTGCTGCTGTTCCTTCGACTCTCTGCTGCTATCCACTAAATTATAAGATAATTCAGTGTTTTGGACTTCTATCTTCTCCTTTTCAATGCTGCAATCAAACATTAAAAATTCATCTTTGTCAATCCTTGGATTGACCAACCAATTTTCCAGCATTTTTAATTCTTTATCATACTCTTTGAGGTTAGAAATTTTTTCTTTGTCTCAATTATCCAACTCTGCAACATCAAATTCCTTTAGGTACTGATCAACCATTTGAGACAATATAGTCTCTTCCTGTGTCATGGAAAATTTCTTCCCCAGTCTGTCAGCAACACCACTATCCAAATATGCAAGTGTTCTCTCTGGTTTATCTCTACGAGGCCATGTCATCTCGTCCTTCAATCCAAGAAAAACTTTTGGTTTTGGTCCATGTCAATAATACATGGATACTCTCCTTCTTCTTCTTTTATTTCTGGGGAAACCTTACAAGGTTCAACATGTGTTATTCCTGCAGGTACACACAATTCATTAATTTCAAAAACATCACCCATTGACTTTCTTATCAGCATATTCTCTTGCTGATATGAACTCTCCCAAGAGTTCATGAGATTTTCAGCTAGTCCCTCTTTTGCACCATCTTCTTCTAACATGATTTTATGTTCGGCTTCACAATTGTGAACATATTCTTCTGTCAATGGTCCAATTTTGATTTTTCCTTTTTTCTTCAAAGCATCCATCCTATGCTTCACATCCTACATAGACACATCTTTTAAGTGTTCTTCAATACCTGCACTCATACAGAAACCATTAGATTTAAAAACATGAGACTCTGAAGTCCCTGTTGATATTCCCTCTGGCATCCCCCAGTTGTGTTGGTATAAACACAACATCAATCGGTCACCATCACTTATTTCTTTAATGGTTTGATACACAGGTTGTATACACTCTTCAACTCTCTCCTTTACCAAGATCAAATTTTGATCCTGCCTTGTAGAAATGTCTTTGCACATTTCTTTTTCTTCCTTCATCTTCAGAGCATCTTCAACTGACCATGTTCCTCCATCAAGCAACTCATCATTGAGTTCCTTTTCCTACAATACTTCAAACCTTTCTTCATTTGAGAGACTTTCTTCATCAAAATTTAAGACAGTTTCAAAAGAATGCCCATCATTTGCAACAAAACCTGCAATCACAAACAAATCATCAGTCTAAAAAACATAAGACCTTTTGGTCTCATTTGGCCTCACAGTCATCTCCTCCATAAGTTTATTTTTACTCTTTACAGAATTTATGAGACTCTCAATTGGTCTCTCTTTTTCTACTTCATCATCCTCTCCAAGCAAATGACCCTGTTCAGGTTCACAATATGAAGCCTCCATCTCAGACTCAACTTCTCTGAGTTCTTTCTTCAATTCAACAAACATCTTTTGTTGTAGCTTCACCTGTAGTGAATGCCATCTTACCTCCCTTTTCATGACCCAACCATACCTCTGGTTTTCTTCTTCAACAGCTTGCATATGATTCTCAAAGCACAAAATATATTTTGCTAAATCTAGCAAATCCCTGTTCCATTCTTCTTGACTTTCTTTCTTCTTTCTCCTGCCATGGCTTTCCTCCGAGCCCCTGCAATGAATTTTAGTAGTTTCTATCTCCCTCTCTTTTGTGAACTTCATCCTGTCCACATGTGGACTGCTTTCCTAAGCCTCCCTCAACAAGTCTCCACACTTGTCTATTATACCTCAACAAGCTATCTCTCCTTGAGCTTGTCCTTCTGGTATCTCCGGTTCTTCTCCTCTAGAACCTTTTGAGCAACTCCTTTGCTCCTCTTGGATTCTGCAGATCCACTCCACTTTTGATAACATACACTAGTCCTCTCTTATCCAACTTCTATTGGATTTCTTAGGTTCTGCCACTGCTTCCTTTTCCTCAAGAACTTCTCTGTTCCTTGCTACTAATAATTCACATAACCAGAGTCAGAATATAAATATGAATCAATCCATACCTTCAGAGTATTTCACTTGTACAGTTGGCTGAAATCTCCACTGTTATCTTCAAAAGATATTCTTTTCCATCAAGAACAGAATTGTCCTTGAGTTCAACTCTCTTAGTTGTTATTGCTGCAATCTTTCACCACAATCTTTTGCTTCTTCAACTGCCTAAGAGTAGTTTGACATTACTCTTTTTCATACACCATAACTCCATGCTTGTACCCATCAAATCCTCGAAAGGATTTCTTCTATATTATTATGTGGCTAATTATCAAATTCAACCGCACACTCTGTCTATAATCATTTTGAATACCCCTTTCAATCGCAATCATTAGTCTTCAAATTGAATTTAAAATTCAGAAATTGATTTACCTCTTACACAGACTGCTTGTTCTTCAACCTGGTCATCTTCCTTTCTCGTGCATCACTAAGCTTCTCCTCATGCTCAGTCAATGAGCTGCATTCAAGCTTTTGTAGCAAGTATCCTTCTTGCAATTAATACCACATCAAGCATTTTCCAGAGCTTGATCCTATGGTATTATAAGTTCTCTCCTATAGAACTTTCTGAGCATTCTCTGCTCTCAGCTAGATTCTGCACCTACTCACTCCCTCTAACAATTCTACCCACAATTTCAACTATGGAATTGCCCAACAACTTCTACCCAATCATAGCTGGAAGTTGTTCTACTTTCCAACACGCAGGAAATCTTTTCCTTCTCTGATACCAAATGATGCCAACCCGAACCAGAGAACTGATTCAAATCACCAAAATGAACCAGTAAACCAATTCAAATTAGCTTCCCCAGGAATAGTTAGGTTCTAAGTTTAGTAGAACCTATAAACTTAGTTGTTCGGCTAAGTCCTTCCGCAATGATGCCTCCACAAGACCTCTCCTATAATGCGTCTTCTGCAAAATCCTTTCCGCAATTGCGGAATGTGCATTGCGGGGGTACACTTTTCCAATTTAAAACGAACCTTCTGCACTTACGCTCCCACAACAGTCTTCCCGCATGCGGGTTGCGGGTTTCAAATCTTTCGAAGTGTGAATTCTGCAAATATTCTCCCGCAAACTTCTGTCCGAACCGTTGATCTTTTGTAGGGCAGATATGGACTAATGATATGTTTTCCTTTGTGGATCTAATCTCTGACCGTTAGATCTTTGAGGATCCAATCTCCATCGTCCAGTTGACTTCCTTTGCGGAATGTTCTTTCTTCCATTACTCTCCTGCAGATCTTCTCCTAGCTGCCGAATCTTCTTACGCTTGATCTCATCTGTCCAAACCTACATGGGTTTAGATCTCAGTTCTCATTGATCCTTACAGTGATCGATCTCTGCAAACCCCGAATTTGCAGCAATTCTGCACACACATTAGTCATTCGAAGCGGATTATTCATCTAAATCTCCCCTTCGATTGATCAGAGACTCGATCAATCGATCTCTGTTTCCTCCCTCTCAGAAGCCATCTTTCACATACGGGCTTATCAACTATTAACATGGAATAAATCAAACATTCATTTTATGAAATCACATATTGAAACTAAGATAAATTTACACACTAATATTTAGCCGAAGTAGGCTTTTGCATTCACACACAACAACTATACATACAACTATCTCAAAACCTGCGTTCTAATATCCTTAGGTCTGATATAAATTTAATTGGTATTTCCTTTGTCTCCTATAGGCCTTACTGACCTCTCTATCTATGTATCCTTCTGTCCTCTCTCTTCGTCCCCTGTCTACCTATCTATCTATGCCTCGCATGATTACATATATACATAATTGGATTCATGAACCATTATGGTTCAGATCCTCAATACACTCAACAACTTGCTTAATTAACTCAAACTATCAAACCTATTCTATGACTTGCTTCCATTTAGATGAGGGTCCTATTACATGACTCATCACTCAATGAATCAAATAAACATAGGTTATTTATAATGTGATGGTTTGAAGACCATCAATTCAGATTTTGAAGACTCTTTCTAGGCCTGATCCAACATTGAGCTTGGAATTTGAAATGGAGAGCAGGATTCTCCTGCATCAGATTGCCTTGATTTATGTGTCTGATAGCAGTACAACCTGTCTCAATTTATGTCTCTCTTCTTTGAAAATCGTGCCCAAAATTATTACTGTATAGTCAACATTAAATTTCTATAGGATGCATGCAACAATAATGCCCCGAAATATCTTGGAAATTATTCCCTAGAGAATACTTTCTCAGTTTCTGTTTTCTTTCTCCTCTCAAACCCTCTCCTCCTCAAGTCGAGTTCTATCTCTTTCTCTCAAAATCCCTTTGTGAACAATGTAACAATGAGTGCCTCTTTCCCTAACTTGCCCCTTTTTGTTCATGATAATCACCTCTTAAGATCTAATGGTCAAGATTAGATCTTGAACCATAAAGATCAAGGGCTTAGAATAAATGCTCATTAACTCTCATTAAATTAATATTTAGTGCAGTTTGTCCATTTAAATACATAATGAGACATTTAATTACTAACTCCACTTTATTTCTCATAAAGCAACTTTAAAAATTAAAAAAGTTACTTCACTTTATTAAATAAATTTATGTCTCATAAATCATATCTCACTTAATAAAGTCATTAGGGAACACATGGACACTTTTCCACTCTTAGGCACACGAAGTGGAAAAAATTTGTCCTTGTTACATTTTCAACACTACACTCTTATTGAGGAAAGCATTTCTCACAACTCCCAACTTGTTTATGAAATGATTGAACTTGCCTCTTCCCAAAGTCTTTGTTAGAAGATCTGGAAACTGCTCCTCAGTAGGAATATATTGGAACTCCACTGCTCCTCTCTTGATATAGACATGAATGAAGTGGTACCTGATCTCAATATGTTTTGACATGTCGTGAAAAATCAGATCCTCTGAAAGCTTGATGCAACTTTGGTTATACCAATAAATCATTGTCGACCTCAACTGCTAAACAAATAAACCTACTAGTAACTTGCGAAGCCAGAAGACCTCACAACTAGCTTGACTTTCTACCATGTACTCGGCCTCTGCAGAACTCCTTGCAACTAAAATTTTCTTTCGACTGAACCGCGACATTGTTGTTGATCCCAAATTAAAACAACGTTTGGAAGTGCTCTTCTGGCTCGTCACACCACCTGCCTAATTTGAGTCTGTATAGCCAACCAAGCTGAATCCGTGTCCTCTCTTATAGTTCATACCATAGTATAATGTGCCACGCAGGTATCTTAACACATGTTTTGCATAGGTCCAATGAACTCTCTGGGCTCCACCATGAATTGACTCAGAGTGTTCTCTGCAAAACAAATATCTTGTTTGGTATTGACCAGACACATCAAAGAACCAATGAGCTAACGATATACAGTGGGTTCCACCAACTCTCCCTTATAATCATGAAGCTTCTTCTAGTTGGTGATCATCGGTGTGTCCATTGGCTTGCAATATTCCATTCCAAAAATCTTCAAGATGTTGACAACATACTTTCCTTTCCCCAAGAAAAAATGCCTCGACTCCTGCCACACCTCCAAACCCAAATAGCAATGCATCAACACAATGTCCTTCATCTCAAAATCTAAAGAAATATCTATCTTTCACTTTGCAATGAGTATATATACACTTGTATTGATCAAGTCATCCACATATAGCACCAGAATAAGTGGATCCTCACCAACAACAATGTATTAAAGGTTTGGATCTATCTCACTTTTCTGAAATCACAACTCATGCAAATATGCATCAATCATATAATACCAAGCTCTCAAAGCTTTCCTTAGCCCATAAAGGGCCTTCTTCAACCTACACACATGGAACTCTCTCCCATGCACCTCGAATCCTTGCAGCTGCTCCATATACACCTCCTCCCATATGATTCCATGCAGAAAAGTTGTCTTCACATCCATCTGATGAATTCTCCAAACCATCTATGTAGTAATGGGAGTCATTGATCTATAGAGGAGTACCTAGCCACTAGAACAAACGTATCATCATAATCTACTCCCTCTACCTGTGAGAATCCTCACGTCACAAACCAAGATTTATACTTCTCAACGCTGCCATCCATAGCATGTTTGAATTTGTAAAGCCATCAAGAATTCACAAATGACTTCTCCTCTGGTCACAGAACCACCTCCCACACATCATTCTCAATGATGCAACTATACTCTTCCACCATGGCATCTCTCCATACTTGATGTGAAACTACCTCCTAAAAAATGGAAGGCTCTGACGCACGAAGACTAGTCACAATAACCATGTAGCTGAAAAATCTATCTGACCCCCCTCTTGGGTTTCCCCATAGACTCAGTAGCTTCCTTCATAGTTTCTTTGATCCATATTGTATTTCTGTTATCTAAAATGGCCTCAGGTTGAGAGACCTCATCCTATACATCCTCATTTGACACCTATCTTCCTGAAGAAGTAGCACCATAGGTATGAGATCCTAGAACCAAGTGAATCAGAACTACATGAAAGTGAAATTGGTGAACCCGTAATCAAATAACCTGTATCTGTACTTTGTGAACCTATAGACTATGTACTTTAACTTGAAGATAATGTAACCTTTGGACCAGTCAACCCTGATACATGTGATCCTACACCTTGTGAGGCTGTACTCTGTGATGCACTCACTTGAGGTGTGGAAGCCTACTGCTACCCTTGCTTCGATTCTCGACACTTTCGAAAGGCTTGCTCCTCCTCAAATCTCACCTCCCTCACAACAACTCTCCTATATGATGGAAGGTATATGTTAAAGGCCTTCAAAGTCTTGTCATAACCCACAAAGATGAACTTATCTGCAGTGGGATCCAATTTTGTCCTCTTCTTTGAAGGGACATGAGAATAAGTCATGCAACTAAATAAACAAAAATGGACTACCTTAGGCTTCTTCCCTGTGAAAATATCCTTAGGAGTCTTACACCCTAAGGCTCAATGGGGAATCCTGTTGTAAACATATACAATAGTACTACAAGCCTTAACCCATAGAAATAAATGAAGACTCTGATCATGAAGCATCGCTCTAGCTGCTACCACTATGGACCTGTTATTCCTTTCAACAACCCCATTATGTTGTGGGGTATATAGATCTGTCAACTTCCTCCTAATGCCATCCTGTCTACAAAACTCATCAAATGCATTGGAGGTATACTCACCTCCATTGTCTGATTTAAGCACTTGAATCCTCCTCCCTGTTTATTTCTCCACAAGAGATTTGAAGCCTTAAACCTATGCAAGACTTGTCCTGACTTCTTTATATTTATAAAGTAGATTGATGTCTTCCCAGAGAAATAATAAATAAACGTGACATAGTACTCAAAACTAGTCAACAAAATAGAATACATCAGACAACATAAATAAGAGTGGATTAGGTCAAGTACTCCTGTCGATCTGCTATCACTGCTCAGAAAAGTAGTCTTTGTGTACTTTCCCAAAGAACCCTCTACACACATAAATTTGCTGCATGCTGAATTCAGGAAACCACGCGACCATGTATTTCAACATCCTCAAACCAGGATGATGCAGGTGGGCCATCCTCCTATGCCATAGCTCGCATAGATCACTACTGCTGCTATGTGCCAAAACATGAAGAGGTTGGAATAAGAGCTTGTAGAATTTCCCACATATGACTCCAATCACAATAGATGTAGACATGATCAAGCCCTTAGGATGTATATACACTTTCCCATCCAGGATGGACATCCTAAATCCCATATCCTTAATAGTGGGAACTGATACCAATTTCTTATTTAGCCTAGGGACATACAAGACATCTCTCAATGTCATGGAGTCCATGGAATCCCTCTGAAAGGTGACAATCCCTCGCGCAAATGCACTGACAATAGTGTCATCTCCCAACACCATGTCCAAGTTCAATATAGTCTCAATGAACTCAGAAAACATACCTCATGCACCTTTCATATGGTTCGAAGCCCCATTGTTAATATACCCAGGTGGATGGACTGGGGAATGCACTCAACAGATGGCCAACAAGTAGAGAATACTCCATTTGATCCTATAAATCAATGCTGATAGTATATTCTCTTTGTAAAATAATTAGAATAGAGAGAAAAATATATCTTGAACCATGCTGTATACTCATCAATATATGCATAAGCTGCTGTCTACTACCTCTTCTTATTCTTGTTTGGGCAGTTCCCAACATAGTGTTGAAACTTATGACAAGAAAAGGACTTGATTTTGCTAAAATATTTCTTTTGCACACCACCTTGTCGCTTAGTCCCACCCTTGGGACCTTTCTTGGAATTTTTATTCTTTCCTTTAGCTACCAATGCCACATTCTCCTCATCTTCCTTACTATGAGATTAAATTCCCTGTACATAACCTCTCCGGGTCTCCTCCTGAATGAAGCCATCCCAAAGACGGTCCCAAGAAGGCATGTGATCCCTAGCCAGAAAAAACTCCACAAACACAACCCATGGATTAATCACACCATTCAAGGCCTTCCGCACTAGCTCACTACCCTTAACCTTCTCAGAAATTGCCCCAAGTTAGTCCCTCAATTGTGTGATCCTAGTAAGGTAAGATTCCATATTTTTAGATTTGACCATCCTAATGCTTTCAACTTCTCTCTAAGTACCATATTCCGGTTTTCATTCAAACTCTGGTACAAATTGGTTAAGGCATCCCACATCTCATAGGAATGATCCTTGTCAGTCATGTGTGGGATACATGGTGCTTCACTGCATCAAGGATCATCCTCTTAGCCTTGATGTCCTTCTTGTTAAAGGCTACCAATGTTGTTGCATCAATAGAAGCGGGTACTGCCATTAGATTAGCTTGGGTGTTATTCACGACGTCCCACAATTCATTCTCCTGCAAAACCAATACTATCCTTGCTTCCAAGGATTGAAGTTGGCTGCCCTATCCAACCTGTCCTCCAACATCAACCAAGTGGCCATCTCACTGAAAACTAAATGTCCAATTCTTCCTAGTGAACAATAACCCGCCCTCTCTGCAATATGAAAAATCACTATTCTTTTAAGCCTTCCTACTTCTTTCATTGACACTTTGACACCATGTAATTTTTCTTATTCCCAACTCGGTTTCAAGTTTTCTTTAGCATATAAATCTTAATGCCCAAACCCCATTTATGTTTCATTGTTGCAAATTTGTTTTTCTCACATAAATGATACTATACTTGAAACACATGGAAATTTTACAAACTTTTAATGAGACGAATTTAAAAAACAACCATACACATGGAATTTTAGACACTGTATTTTTGGCCAATAGCCTAAGATAAAACCCTGAAGGGAAAACTTGATGAGAGATTTTTTTATTTCAAGGAAAAAATTACAAATTAAAACCAACATTACTTATCTCCTTTTCTTCTCGAAAATTGTTCCAACCTCTCATTGAAAAACACTGTTGCAATAATCATCAATTAATGATGATTCTTAACATCGATTATGTGCCCTATTGACAACAAAATGACCTCATACGTGCTTGAAATAAATGCAGTAGTATGACCTATTCACATGTGCCAAATTTCTTTTGAAAATCATGCCCAACAATCAACAATTAATGCACTAGATTGCCTCGATTTTTGTGCCTAACAAAAATACATCCTATCTCGATTTCTATGCCTCTTTGCTTTGAAAATCATGCCTAGAAGTATGACTGTACGATTATAATTAATTTTCCATACTGTCTTGGGATTCCTGCAACAAGAATTTCCTAGATATATCTTGGAAATCGTGCCTTAGAGAAGACTTTCTCAGTTTCTCTTTTCTTTGTCCTCTCAAATCCTCTCCTTTTCCTCAAGTTGAGTTCTCTCTCTTTCTCTCAAAATGTCTTTGTGAACAATTTAACAATGAGTGCCTCTTTCACTTGCCCCATTTTGTTCATGATAACCACCTCTTAAGATCCAATTGTCAAGATTAGATCTTGAACCATTAAGATGAAGGGATTAGAATAAATGATCATTAATTCCCATTAAATGAATATTTAGTGAACTTTGTCAATTTAAATACTTAATGAGACATGTAATTACCAACTCCACTTTATTTCTCATAAAGTCACTTTTAAAAATTAAAAAAGGTACTTCCCTTTATTAAATAGCTTTATGTCTCATAAAGCATATCTCACTTAATAAAGTCATTAGGGAACAAATGACAACTTTTCCACTCATAGGCACATGAAGTGGAAAACACTTGTCCTTGGTACATTTTCAACATTAACAAGTCCTTAATTACATTAATGGTTAAAACTATCACATTTTTAGAGGATTATACGCCGTAATATTATCTTTTCAATGATAACAACACTTTGTTATTTTCCATAGGATTATACGCCATTATATTTTCAATGATGTAATTTTAAGTTCATTAATTTTGAAAATCTGAACATAGTTAGATGGAAATCCAATGGCCATATAGATTGGAATGGCCTGATATATGTATTTTCCCTGTCTCACATGACAACTAGGAGATACAAGGCTATATGACACAATTTAAATTTATAATACAACCTACTTCTAAAAAATATTATGAGATGGGAGTGACATCATTTAATACACCATAAATGCACAAATATCATTGGGAATAAAAATAACTTTCATTATTCATAGATACATTCTATTACACATCCATATCTAATTGATCCCGTACTTCATCAGATTCAATATCCAACTCAGGATTAAGATCAATATCTATATATAACCCTTCAAAATCATCGTAAGGGTTTTCCATAACAACATCTGGGATGTCTAGCACTAAGTCACCATAAATATAATAATATTTATCAATATGAGGCATATGATGTGAAGCAATGAATATATGGCCAAATTGGTTCCCCTCTTCCTTCCAAGAACACTTCTTCCTAATCCCTTGCATCTTCTTATTCTTCACGAACACCTTCTTCAAGAAATATGTACTTTATAGGCCTTCCTCTTGGATCAAATCTAACAACAAATGACCAACCTTCTCTACCTGATACATGTGAGAAAAATACCTACTCACATTGAGTTGAAAGTACATATGGTATGTATCTAACTCATACCTAGTAGTATTAATCATGGTAAATCCATTTTCATGATCAATAATAATCCTTTCATCTCCTTGTAACAACAAGTTGTACCACTTGGATTTAAAGAGAACCACTTTGAAGGATTGAAAGTCTATGCCAATATATCCTCCAAATAACCATAACACCTCAAATAAAATGTGATCGAATGTTTATCGCCCTTAAAAGAAATATTAGTGACCTAAAAAACTGCAGTTATCCCATTGTCACATGTTTTTTTTCTAATCATCCAACTATTTGATGCGATATTTTCTGCCATTACACCACATAGCTTTATGGCGTTTCACATGCATTCCCACCATGCTGTAAATGCATTCAAGTGAATTAATAACTATAGCTATAATATAATTATAGGGAAATAAAACAACATTAATATTGGATTTCAAAAATGGAAATCAAAGTAAAAAGCTTATATTTTTGTCTTTTGCACTAAATGCTAGATCAATGTCCTTTTACGTCAAATCTAAACAATTATCCAAATAAGCTCTTCTGATCAACTCTACCACCCTAGTCCACGATAAGGCATGGTAAAATTCCTTACATCATTATATCCATATCTTCATCTTGTAAATATTATTTTCCATATATAAATGGATTGCATCCCACTCTCCACTCTCCACTCTCCACTACCTGGTTAAAGGAAAAAACTAGATTTAGTGGACCAACCTAGCATAAAAAATAATACATGATGATATAAGTAAATAAAATAAAATCCTTACTATCGAAACAAAGGAGGTTGCTAAGCAACAAGTCCCTGCTCTAAGTTTTGAAGTCTGGTTGCTTGGCTAGTTGAGTATGCTAATGAAATGTAGTGGAACTTATTGGCTTGGCTAATCGGGCTGGATACTCCTAGCTATCACAAAAGATGCATACAACAAATCCTATAATAAGCTTTGGATATATTTATTTTTATCACCACTGCCCTACCGGATGTTGCTCCTTTTGCTGGTGCAAAGCCAGTACGCAGTTCGTGCCAAAGGTTAAGTACGCTACAACGATTGCTTCCTGTTTCCAATGAATTTCTATTGGATTGACTCAATTTCAGTTTATAGAAAGGAACAACTTCTGTTGGTTAGGTTATACCTTAAGTTGTTTACTAAGGTGTGTTTAGTTCTTTCTCGCAGCGGTAAAGGTAGGAGCAAAGCCAGGTACTAGGTAAGAAGCTAAATATAAATATTAAAGAGGCCTAATTCATCCAAAGAATGCTAACTCAAGGACATAAGCTAATAGCACAGTTTGTTTTCAGTTAGTGGATTCTATTTATTAAACGCAACACTGGAGTTACTCCGTTCAAAGCTCAGAGCGGTTGGAAGGTAGCAGTGAAGAACTTTAGAGTGTTTGGATATGGAGCATGGGCTCACTTTCCTGCTAACAAACGGAAGGCGTTGGAACCTCAAATTACAAGACTTACATCGATTAGCACACAACCTTTACACTCGAGCAATTCACAGCTATAATGTAGTAGAAGATAAGATCTAGACCAAACACCATGCGCTATGCCAACATTAGAGGTTTTGTAGAGCTATCATTTTAGTTACTTTCCTGCTAACAAATGCAAGATGTTGGAACCTCAAAGCGAAGAGTGCATCAATGAACATTTGCACATAGCGATAATGTTTGGATGAACATTTGCACATTTGATCAGGCTTTGGGAGTTCATCCAACGGGATTTCTCCAATGGTCTATTAAAATTTAAGAGCAGACATCCAATCTATTAAAATTTAAGAGACCCGAGAATTCGTCCATACAACAGAAAAAAACAAGTGCATTTTATGATGAGGTTTGGGATTTCATCCACTAGGCTTCACAAGGGATTACTGGAAAAATTCTTATCTGGTATGCGTAGCAGTGAGATGAGTATTGAGTATTCTATCAGTGGCATTGTAACAATGTAACTATTCAATAATCCATTTATTGTGGTCAGGTGCAATTGACAATTGTTTTTCTTTCACTAGAACAATTGCTAGCCCTTGCTTCAAGAACAGTTGGAGCGCTATCGTAGGAGGTATAATGCTTTACTCCTTATTTATCTGCGCAGACTCCTAAGAGTTTAATCACCTTATCACCACGGTGAAGATATAAGCAACTTCCTGGTACTTGAGGAAATTGAGATGGCGTTTCTTCCAATTGTCTTTCTGTAGAAGGAAAGAGTTGCACACTCCAGTTCCTTGTTGTGTTTTGCGGTGGGAAACTCGAAGCCATTATTTAGTGTTTACGAATATTCAGTTCCTTCCTCTTAGGATAAAATGCATTTCACTAATTACACTGAAAAAATAGGGGGTGGAAATTGCCTTTCTATCTTGTCGGTCGTCTTACTTATTATTGTAGTGAGCAATTGCTTTGTGAGACGGACTTTGGTATTACCCTTTTTATTATGCCATATCTTACAGGCTAAAAGCTATGCTGTACCCCTTGGCCTGATTGGATGGAATAACTGGAAATGTATTAAATAGGTTATTTGTTTCATAAAAATTGAGTTCTCGACCCCGATATAAATCATCAAATCGAACAAGTCCCTACTGCTATTTCGTTTACACACACTCCAATGTCCTTTCAATTATTCACCATATGTAAGTTTAAATATAGAGGCAAATAGCAGTAACTTTGCTGCATCATCAAGTTGACGTCCCTAAATGTTTGTGAAAGTAGCTACATTTTATGTTATATATTTCCAAACTGTGAGGATGGCTCACGGATATTATTGATCACTTTATCCTGGGATCTTAGGCAGTTAGATTGATGATGGAAAAGAGTTGGAATCGGCAACAACAATAACTTCCTTCCTCTTTATCTGATTGTTTTCTACTGTAAAAGGTATGTTATCACTATTATAGCTTTGATTTTTTTTGGGAATTGATGACCACCATAGTATTGAGGAAATGATAGTAATGATGATTTTATTTGTGATATCCATTGGGAAAAAAAGAGCTCAAGCAAAGGGACAACCATTCTTTTGGAATAGCTCTAAATGGAAAAAAGAACATGTATGCTTATAGCTGTGTTGGCAAGAATAGTTCTAAAAGTTAAGTGTTTGCATCTTACTTTTAGATACATATGATTCCCACACATCTCAAGCACCAGAAAAATGTTATAATTGAAAGAATTCAAGGCTAAGGCCTCAAGCTGGGCCCCATCAGCAGCAGTGGAACTAGTGTAACCAGTGTAATTATAAGAGAAATTCAAATAGCAGTTGGAGCAGTAATTAGAAGAAGCATCCCTTTCCTTACCTGTCTTCCTGGATAATAAAGAGCATGGGAGACTTTGCACGACCTCTCCAGACCCAATACTGGCATACCCATTTATTGAAATTTCCACACAGAGGCCTTATACCCTGAGAAAGTATCAAAGGCTGGTGGGGCAGACAGCCAACACACAAGACTCATTGAAGTTTTGATACACAAGTCTTATGGAGGCTTACCCAAGTTTTGAACTTGGTTGAATAAATGTGATGAATTAACAAATGCTTTAGCTCGTCGATGTAACCCTAAACCCAAGTGATGGGACACATAAATAAGAATCTGATCAATTTATGATGTCCTGACGCGTTATTCGTAATTGCCCTAACGCTGATGTAATGCGTTGTTCCCGAGCGTACTTCGAAAGGCATATTAGCTCTTTCAATTTACAAGTGTGTGTTTTGTAGGTTTACGCAGATATGTAGTCAAAGGCACATGCTCTACATGTGGAAATTGCATCAAACTGAAATAAAATAACAAATTGGCATGTTTCATTTGTGTCAATATTTAAATTCTTCATTGATAAAAAGTTAATTTGCTACAAACAAACTTGTAATAGAAAATGTACAGAACAAACTTTCATTGGTTTGTTGTTTTGGTTACAGTGCGCCTTTTAAGCAATGCATGCTGCAACGTATGAGCCTTTTGAGCAGCCATGCCTTTTAAGCAACCATGCATGTTACAACCTGCTTCAATTGTATGAGCCTTTTAAGCAGCCATGCATGCTACAACCTACTTGTAACTTGCTAGCCAGCAACCTGTCAAGTCAAGAATTGAAATATTGTTCCAATTAGGAGCTATGTAAGATGCCTTGAGCGTTTGTGCCTTATAAACCCTGTGATTCTTTCTCATTTATACTTTGTCAAGGATGACATTTGCATGGTCCAGTGTAAAAGTGCCATGTATGTGAAAATCTCGTAAGCTGTAAATAATATCACATGTGTCTTCCAGGTACTTTTCATATGTGACATCCACTATTGAAGGACAAAGTGTTGTTAACAAATCTCCTTGTAAAGTGCACTGTTTCTAGAGATTTGTACTTGTCTATATTGTGCCTTGCAATCTGGGCAAGTATCTATAAGATGTTTGCTGCTCGCAATTTGAACAATGAAGTTTGTCATTGTCTATTGCTGCAAGTGTTTCTGTTGCAATATCACAAGTGTTGCAAGTTGGCACAAACGGATCTGAGTTGACGTTCTGGATTGTCAACATGCCTTCGATCTGAATGCAATGGAAAACTTAATATGAGATTCAATAAAATAAATTGAATATTTTAAAGCAAATCAATTCTAACTGGATATTATTTACCCTTGTTGTCATAGAAATCAATTGTCCCAGGTCTGCAATTGCTCGTTTTGTGTTCAGGTATGTAATAAAAGTTGATTTGCTTGTTTGTAACCTTTTTCCAAATTCTTCTCTTCCTTTGACAATATTCCTAAACATGAGCATTGGTGACAATTAGTTTTGTATTTCAGAGTACCATGAGGAAAATGATGGAAAAAGATAATGCTGCAATTAAGTAAAGCATTAGTTAATAAGTAAATTTTTAATCTGTATATTCATTTGTTTTGTTTGATACTCACCATTGCTTGGTCATATTTCGTCATTCCTATCCTTTATGTCTAATGCATATTGTGTGCCGATCTATTTTGTAGATTTGACAATAGCGCCAATTGTGCCAATTGCATAAGGATTTTTGCTTGCAAGAAATTGCCTTCTGGTGGTAGTGGGCACGAAGCTGTAATCTTTGCAAACAGGGTCTATTTGCTCTATTGTGCTTGGATCACTAATTTGCAGTATGCAGTTGCAGTCACCATGATCATATTTAGTTTTTGGAGAAATCTTGAATTTAGAGATGCAAAGACCATTTCCTTCGACACATATATCATCATATTTTGATATAAGCTTGTGTGGTATGTTTAATGTTATTGTTAACTGTCCTTTTTGATCGGTCATGCCAACTCGCTATAAGTCCATACCATGTTATTTATCTATTGTTGTTTTGTATTTTACAACAACATTGTCATGAAAGACATTACCTGTCTTTAGGCTTTTCAGTTCTTGTATTGTGACTGGTTTACAGTCATCATGGTTTTTCCTGTTTATCGATTTGTAATGCAATTAGGTAACAATATTAAGTTCAAAGTAAACTAACAAATCTCAAATTGCATTATATATTGCATTGAATGTTGTAGTATTCTAAATATACCTTTTTTCTTTTTTTGCCAACTGTTGGTCTAATTGTTCATCTTGTTCATCTTGCAAACGTGCTCTTTTCATTTTGAAATGGTAAAGAAGATAGAGTAGGTGTAAGATTATTGTTGCATTTAGTGCATATAGCGATTAGTGAATAGAAAAATTGTACAAATACAAAATAGGATATACGACACAAATGTAAATATGCTAACCTTTGTTTTCATAGTTTCTATCTAAGCACAACTTTGTTTTTGTACAATTTGTTTTTGGTGAAATCAGAATACTGCTGCATTGAGTACACATATGCCAATTACTGAACAATAGATATGTACAAATACAAAATAAGTTATAAGAGAGAAATGTAAATATGCTAACCTTTGTTTTTGTGGTTTCTATCTACGTACATCTTTGTTTTTGTAGTTTCTATCTATGTACAATTTGTATTTGGTCAAATCAGAATTGTACTAATGCATATATGATATCATGGTCAGACCAATAAGCATCAGAAACATTGACTTCACATTGTAAAATAGGGTGGTTTGTCCAAATATGGTCTATTATGGTCTATTATTGTTGTTGTAGGGGAAAATCTAGTTGTTATTTGATATAATTGTTGTGATTCCATGAATTGTGTTAGATGTTTATGTCTTGCAGAATTTAATTGCGTATGAACATTGAAATCACCTGCTATAATGATGATGGAATTGTTATTCATTGATTCAGATTTTGCTTTTTGTATTGTTTCAGTTATCCTTTGCACTTGTTCAAATGGTGCTGCATATATGTTCATTAGACAAATTGATTTTTTGAAATACATATCTACAACACTTAGTTCAACTTTGCTATTGTTATAGTTTCTAGTTGCGTTGATTTGTATATCGTCTCTTATACAAGTGAGTAGTCCATAATTCAAATATGATACAATGATGTTGAATTTGACAAATTCATTTTTGTTTGGTCTAGTAGAGAGATGAGTCTCTTGAAGACATATAATCATATTGTTCATTAGTTGTGTGTCATGTGCAATGTCATCAATATGTACAACTGCATTGCGTGTTTTCAATGTTCCAATTGATAACACATTAACATTGGCATTGCATATTGCTCTTTGTTCAAGGTCTAGTTTCCATGATGCAAATGTTTCTAGTCTTGTCATCTCATCTAATATTTTTTTGTTTACGTTGAAATTCTTTGTTGTTAGTCTTTGTAAAATGTACAAAGCATTAATGTTCCTAACTCTTGATAGTGCAGTATAAATTAATCCATGTTGTGATATTCCGGATGGGCCAAATGCCATTTTTTCTAGTGTAAGCCCTTGTGTACGATGTATTGTTCTTGCACAAGCAAGTTGCACTGGAAATTGTTTACGAATTGTAATACGTGATTTGTTTTGAGGTATTGCTAATGGTTTTGAGATTCTACAAATTGGTGTCCATTTTGGAGAGATGTTTATGTCATATTATTGGTTGAACTTTGCTCTTTGTTGCCTTCCAATATTTGCATATGGGAAATGTATCCAAACCATATCATATTCACTATTGCATCTTGTGTATCTTTTGAATATTCCTTCATCACCATTAACTAGTCCATCTTGGGTGTTGTAGTTTCCAGCATATAGTTCAACTAACATATCTTTTTTTATCAATATCGTTGAAGGTAGAACTATTGTTTTTTCATAAGCATAGAAATTTGTACCCATAGTCTCATGTTGATCCTTGGCATTAAGCACAATTTGTTCTCCATGTGTTAGTGATAGCATTTTGGTGTTATGACTCTGGACATATTTGTTTCGATAGAATACATAGGGAAATTGCAGGTCAAGAGGTGGTGGTCTGAAGCATTTGTCGTTAATGTAATCTATGTCTTCTTTTGATTGCTCATTTAGTCTAATTCTATTAATTCTATTTAGCACAATGACAAAGTGTGTGTCTTTTTGGCACATTGCAGTTTTCAATTGATAACATTTGATTTTTTGCTTCAAAAAGTCATATGGAATTACATTTTTGTCTAACTTTGGGCTTTCAAATATCATTGAATCTCTTACAGGTTGAGCCTGGTATAAGTCTCCAAGGAATATGACATCAATATTTGCAAAGTGACATGTGGGCATGTGCAGTATTTGTAGCAAGCGTTTATCAATTTGATAAAGTGTGGTTGCACCTACAAGAGATGCTTCGTCAATAAGTACAACACGTAGTTGTCCATAGTGCTTTGACAATGTGTCTAGCTTCTCGTTGTTCAATGAGAGGCAATTTGTCTTATTGAAAGACATGTAAAAGGCGGAGTGCAATGTGACACCTCTGATATTGAATGCTGCATTTCTTGTATAGGCAGCTATTAATCCTATTGGCTTTGAAGCGTCATATTGCATTATATTATTGTGCATACACATAAGTGATTGGAATATTGATTTTCCTACAAAAGTCTTTTATGTTCCTGCTCCTCCTGTCACAAACAAGTGGAGCGGTTCATTTGGATTGTTTTTATTCTTAGTGACTATGCCATTTAGCAATGTTGCTTGTTCTTCATTTGATTTTCGTCTAAGAGCATAAAACTCTTTGTTCTTTAATATGTGTGCTTGCTTTACAATTTCATATGGCCTATGCAGTGGTGTTTTCATGTTTTTTGTGTCTTGAAAATGTTGAAGATCATTTTCAAAGTCATATTTTTCATGTTCTTCATTTGCGATTGTTGTCATATTTGTGTTACATGTAGGTGCGGGTGTAAGGTTGTCTATGTTAAACAATTGTTGTTCTGTTGTTTCAAGTGCATGAATTGCATCATCAATGTCACCCCATTGTGACGGCGTATCAAATGTGAATTTTTGTTCGTTTTGTTTTATTGTTTGTTTAAGTGCAACGTAAGCCTTTGTCCATGACAAGTATTGCTCTTTTATTGTACTTTTCGTTTCCTCGATATGGAATATACAACATCAATTTCTCTCTACAAAATTTCTCGATGTCATTATGTCTATTGTACTTTACGTATTTAATGACATATGGTTTGTTGTTTCCTTTGCGCTTTTTTCCTGTTTTCGTGTAGCAGGATACAAATTCTGCTAAACATGTAGTGTCGATTTCACTAGGACATGAAATATAATGATCAATTATCAATGGGCACATTATGTCTTCCGAGTCATCTGGTTCTCGTTAGAGTACTTTTTACTTTTTAAGGACAAATGCATGTTGTTCTTGCGGGGAAGTATTAATGAATATGCATCTAGGTGAATTGCTTCTCAATGGTAGCAATAGAACAATGTGCACCGCTAGTTGTGCTGACATTTGTTGCATATTTACTAAATTAGAGGAAATTTCAACTCAAAATGGGCCTTTTAACTTTTATTCAAATTCCATGTCATCATGTGTTAGCCAATGAAATTGCTTTAAATTTGAAATA
>LPNX010154032.1:9833-22106 GCA_001517045.1 Pseudotsuga menziesii
ATAAAATATGCCCAGGGTACATCAAGAATTCACAAATAAAACAAAATAGATTTATGCCGTCACTAATGAATAAATATTAAAAATTAGAAAAACAAATCAGGCTTGTAATGAAAAATAAAAAATCAGACTTGTCACTAACCTCTATGCATTTTGGACCATCATCTTTGTTGCCTTACAAACTGGAACTGCATTAGTAACAACCTGAACAACATTAGATGGGCCCACCTCCACAATGGCATTATATAATTGGTCTTTTAATAACAAAGTGTTATTTTCTTGACCAAAACAAATCAACGGCCTTCAGAAAATATGGGCCAGAAATGGAAGAGGCGATGATGTTTATGAATGGGCGATTCCGACATTTAG
The DNA here is from genome assembly GCA_001517045.1 of Pseudotsuga menziesii. Lineage (NCBI taxonomy): Eukaryota > Viridiplantae > Streptophyta > Pinopsida > Pinales > Pinaceae > Pseudotsuga > Pseudotsuga menziesii. The sequence continues at coordinate 10,200 of LPNX010154032.1, forward strand.
TCCAACCATCCATAACAATGGAGCATCCTTTTAGACTCCAAGATGCCTTTAATGGCGCGATCACATTCTCAAGACGTGCTTTCTCCTTGCCCACCAACATAGTTATGAGCTTCTCTTAAGTAGGTGCCTTTACCATCCAGGTCCATCATTAATGGCATAGACCATTTGCTAAAAATACGATGAGCGAGACGCATTGAAAGGAATGGCACATGTAAGTAAAAATCTTGCTATTGCAAGTTCAACGCCCTCCTTTCCTTTTACATCAAACGTGTCATAAGTGTGAGGAAGTTTAGGTTTCTTGTTGGTTGAGTTGTATTGCTTTTCTATGCTTTTAATGGCACACTCTCATCACCAAATTGAGGTTCACGATCAGAGGGTATTTCTTCATCATTGGAGTCATCATTGTCATTGACATTATGGCATGGCCTTGAGATTGACTTGCATGCCTTACAATTAGCCCTTTGTTGCTCCCTTTGTGCACTAGGGAGTCTAGTGGGATCCTTCGGATCTCCATAGCAATGCTCAACACCCTTCCTTGAAGTATTAATAAAATAGGCTTTAACTCGTATAGTTTCCTTTCCATGTAGCATGAAAAAAATTGCATTATTTTAAAGGATGTCCTCCCTCCACCCTTTGTTGGCTTTGTCCTACCCTCATATTTCCATAGTGGATATTAGGAATTTGATGAAGTCATTTTGGAGAAATAACAAGAAACTCAAAAATAGGAAGAGGAGTAAAATATCGAAATAAACTACCTTCATTATTGGACTGTGTGTTTCCCCTCAATGCTGGACTATTTTCACGTATCACCAGAATGTTGGATTATGTTTAACCTTTCTCCTCATTTTTAAAGTGTTAGAAGAGCATTACTCCTGGATTGTTAGAGGGTATATTGCTACCTTATTTTTGGGTTGTTCTCCTCCCTCAACACTGCTGGATTGTTGTTTCTTTCTTTCTTCTTCAATTTTCTTCACAGCCAAGGAAAAAATGAAAGAAAAAATGGCAAAATGTGCGTTTAAGGGTTGTGTTAGGGTTTGGGATAAGCACCCACCAATTTCCCCCCTATTCCTAGCATTCATATTTTTTTTCTTCTACTTTACCCATAGATCTATCAAAGACAATTCAAGTGGCCCTAAGTGTCTCCAAAAATCAACGTACTTTGTCCTTGCTGAGCTCCATTCCCTATTTTCCTTGCACATGTTTTGGGTATGTGGGTGATGTTTTGAGTAAAGTTGGGTACCATTGTGACACCCTCATTGCTATTACCTTAACAATTATTTTGTATATACAATTGCATAAGCATATAGGCTTGTGTTCATCAAAAGGCACAAGGTTATTATATTTTGGCATGAAAGGAATAAAAGTTGAGGTCAAGGTGCCAACATTTTTCCGTTGGCTCTTAATTTCTTAATGAACCTCAATAAGTCTTCACGAATAATTTAATTAAACTGAAGGAAGAATTCAATTGGCCATCCCTTGAGCCAAGGTTTTTATCCTTTTTGAATCTATGAAGAACTTTCTCCAGTTCAACCTTCGAAACCTTATCCATCAATATTCTATTATCTTATTCTGAAAAAAAATTGAGAAGTGGAATGTCATGAAACTATTTTTGCAATTTTCACCCTATTGTCATCCTCAAACACTCCTTTATAATATTCTATTTCAAGTTTGGATAAGTCCTCAAAACTGGAGACATCCTTACCATCTTGATTCTCCACCCCCTTTTATTATGTTTGACCCTTTGTTTGGAGATGATATGAAGTAACTGGTACCCTGAACTTTAAACAAGTATTGCCAATTTCTCTAGTGAATGTGGGCTTCTAATCTGTAACAAAGGACGTTGGCAACCATGTAACTTAAAAACACGATCCATAGAAATTTTGACAGTTGGGGAGGGTGTGATAAGGCACAAAAATGAGCATATTTGCGAGACGATTAACTAACACCATGATAATTGATTTGTTATGAGCCGTCGAGAGTTCCACTATAAAATCCATAGAGATATTATCCCATAGTTGTGTTGGGATCGATAGTAGTTGTAGCGTGCTTGGAATTTTTATTGTATCACCCTTGTGTCTTTGCAAAGTGTCATAGGGTATGAGAAAATTTTGGATGTTTGTTTTCATGTCCTCCCTAAAGAATGAGTGCTTAGCTCTTTCATAAGTTTTATGAAAGCTAGAGTGACTTATTGTAGGCGATGAATGCAACTCCTATAAGACCCTTAGTTTTGTTTTATGATAGAATTCTTTAGTAGAAAAATGCACTCTCAATGTATCTTGGTGTCGTGTATACCGTTTAGGAGGGTTTGGATCTTCTTAAAGCCTTTAGATGAGTTGAACTATAGTGTCATTTACTATCCATTCTCAACGACCTTTCTTGAGTCAACCTGGGACTGTTGAATTTTAGGCTACTTTCGTAAATTGGTAATTATGAATGCAATTTAAAAAAAATTCTTTTGCATAATTACACATGAAAGTACCATATTAAATAACATATGAACAATTTGACATTAATCAATTTCAATAGTAAACTAAATAGAGTATAAAGTAAACATATCACATCACAATAGACATGCACAATCGACACCATGATTTACCCTGGGAAAACCTTCTTTCCTGTAGAGGGGAAAAACCAACCAACCTTTCTTATGATAGATTCATGATAGAAGAACAAGTATACATCAAATGGTCATGAACAACAAAACCATTTCACACATAAGGGTATACAGAAATAGAGAGATTGAGTACATATCTTTTCATTTAGTACATGTAGTTGCAATGCCATGTTGGATCACATGAAGGGCTATTACAAAGCCCTAGTATACCTGTAGGAGATAGTGCCTCTATCTCTCCATCACATTGTGCCAACCTTTATCCACACACATACAAATGTGGGAAACAAGACAAGGCAGATCTAATATTAGATCTGAACTATAGCATGAAGAGAGCCCTTTCAATGATGACATTAGCCCATGAGAAACAGAGATGACACTCAGTTGCATCCCTTTACAAGATGAATATAGACCTAGTCAAGAAGATAGATAAAGTGTCGCTTGTAGATGAGAATGTTTCCTGAACAAGGTAACTATTGTCATCAGTTAGACTGATCAAATCTTGCATCAAAAGAAAACTGATATATATAAGATGAAGGGATGCCCATAGATAAAACCCAACCATCAAACTCTAACCACTGCCATCATTGATCTAAGATACTAAGAGAAGATTCTGCCTATAAATGATGACTGCTGCCACCAATCAATTTTTCCAAACGTTAACTTTTGCAATCCATTGAACCTTGACTGTTGTTGACCGAACAAGAGGTTGTGGATGACCTAGAAGGACTGTCAATGACTTTTGTTGATCATATCAGATCTATAACATACTGTAAAAACCATGGATGCTTGAATTAAAACCAAAGGTGCCTTGAAGTGTAAACTTGGACCAGAATTCACAGTAGTGGCCTCGGGTGACGTGGAAACAACTTTGGATGCTTGGAGTAAGGTCTCGGTACCTGAAATGAGGCCCCAATAAGGAAGTTGGTACTTGCTGGTGCTTTGAATCATGTCCTTAGGGATGTTGGGTACCATTGTCTACTGGTGTATGCCCTTACAAGGGCTGCGGTAGATTTAGGTTGCCAAAGGTGTGCCCTAACAAGGCTTCCATAAGGCTGGAACAACCCTGACATGGTTCTGTGAGGTTGTAACAAACCCTAGAAGGAATCCCAATGGTAGCTGAAGACTAAACTGAACCCCCAAACTCCTGTTGTTGTTGTCTTGTAGACTGAGTTAGAACTCCACGAGAGAGAGAGAGAGAGAGAGAGAGAGAACAATACCGACAATTTCTCCATGAATTTTTCTTCTTGAATAAGAGATCAAAGATTATATGTGTATGTTCAAATGAGAGTGAATCTCTATTTATAATTTTCCATTTAGAGATAAGTCCATAAGTTAAAGAACCCACCCTTAGGGTCATTTGATCTTTTTGGTGGAATTTTAATCTTTTGATCTATTGAATTTTTGGTCTTTTTACCTTTTGTGGTCTTTTGACCTTTTGTGGTCTTTTCACTTTTTTATCTTTTAATCTTTTGTATTCTTTTGACACCTTTAGTGGGGTTATTGAATTCTTAATTAGGCTTATGACCTATTCTTAGTTCAGGTGGAAATTGAACCCTTCTTTTGATCTTCATGATCAAGAGTTCCCTAGAACCCTTAGGTTCTTTTAAGACCTTTTGGTTTGAGTCCTTGTGGCTCAACTAATAAGTAAATATCCTCTTTTCAATGGTCAACTTGTCTTCTATAATATTCACCATAAGAAAGGTTTTTTTGTTGATGTTATCTCCTTTGCATGAGGAGATATCATGTCATCAACATCCTGGTCTCATGCTGATGCCAATTCTCCTAGAGAATGGCTCTCGATGATGCCTAAAAATCAACAGGGACGAGTAAGGATAACGAAAAGAAGGATCCATCTGCCTCAAATGGAGTAGGTAAAGCATCAACCACCACAATTTCTTTTCCCTTCTTATTTATAATCATATAATAATACCCCAACATCTTAGTGGTCCACTTATGCTACTTTGGTGATGATAATATTTGTTCTAGGAAATACTTTAGATTGTTGGTTGGTCTTGATTTGGAAATACCTCCCTATGATATATGGGTGCCTTGTCATCTCAACTTCATGAAGGATGGCTGATATCTCTTTCTCATATGTGGATGTGCCCAAATTTTGATCACACAACTACTTATTCATGAATGCCAAGGGGCACCCTTTGTGCATCAATATTGCTCCAAGACCTCTTCTCGAGGCATACCATTCGCCTGCTTTAAGAGTGAAGATAAGGGAGTGATTTTTTTTCATTATTTTTCACAAAGTTCTTGAAGGTTGTAGTAGCTTATAAGTCCTAAATGTCCACACAAGCTCTTTATGGTCTTGAGGAAGGGACAATCTTGCATAGCTACAACTTTCTTGGGTTTTATTTGTACTCCATCTTGACTTGCGATGTGACCCAAATATTCAACCTCTGAAGACCCAAAAGCACATTTGGAATGTTTCACGAATAATTGGTGGTCCCAAAATAGTTGCAAGGCATGTTTTGCTATAGATCAAGATATCATCAAAAAACACCAACACAATATTGCATAAGAAAGGTTGAAAGATCTTATTCATGAGGCTTTGAAAGGTGGAAGGAGCATTGCAAAGGACTAAGCTAAAAACTCATAATTACATTGATGTGTGTAGAAAGTTAACACAATATTGCATAAGAAAGGTTGAAATATCTTGTTCATGAGGATTTGAAAGGTGGAAGGAGCATTGCAAAGGCCTAAGGGCATCACTAAAAACTCATAATTACATTGATGTGTGTAGAAAGTTGTCTTAGGTATGTCCGTCTCTTTCATCCTTGGTGGTTATCTATAATGAAGGTCAAGTTTAGTGAAAAAATTGGCTCCATGAAGTTCTTCCAAGAGATTGTCAATAATTGGGATGGGAAATTTGTCCTTTACGGTTAATTTATTTAGAGCTTCAAGACACATGCGTTAATTTCCTTCATTCTTTGATACAAGGATCACCGGATGAGTAAGGGCTTGTACTAGGATGTATGACTCCAACCTCCAACAATTCTTGAATGCTCTTTTCCTTGAAGGATGCATATTGGGTGGTTGACTCCTTGGAATCAATGGAATACCATGGTCATGCTTGTCATGTGAAGGTGGTAAATTTGGGGGTGTTTCAAATGCCTCTTGATGTTAAGAGAGGAATCACTACGAGTTAGGGTGAATTTCTTGTTGGGGAGGGGGATGCCCACTACTTATATGGCTACTATGACATTGAATTGTGCAATAATGTTTGAATGGCCATTCTTTAATAACTCTTCCATAAAATGAGAGGTGATGATATGAGGGGAACTAGATGTAAGCTCCTTGATGGTATGTTTTTGCTTTCCCTTAGTAAAGCTAAGGTATAAATCCTTGAAATCCATGGTGATAGGTCCCAAAGTGCGTAGCCATTATGCCCCGAGAACTACATCACAACCGCCCGTTTGAATTTTCACATTGGCCACCACATTTCATCGTATTTCCATTGGCTGTCATATTTTGAAAATGAGCTATATGATAGACACAACAATGGGTTTCTTTGGCTATTTTTTAATAAAAAAAGCTGTGGATGTGGTCGTTGTCAATCAATAGGATCACTTTGCGGTGCTTGATGTAACCAATCAAATTCAAGGTTTGGGTGTTGAGAAACTTGATAAGGCATGGAGAGATTTGTCCTTCCTTGTAAGGAGCTTGCAAGGTGGTTTCTTCATACATGGGAGGCGTGGCGTTCTCCAAGTCTGGCTCAAGGGTGCCTTTAACTAGGAAAGAAAATGTTACTGAGGTCCACTTTTTTGTGGGTGAAGGAAAGCCCTAATTTCATTAATAATTACTTTTAATACTCAATAAATAGTCCTTAATAATTATAGAACCTACATATAGTATAAAAATGGGTTGAAACATTTTGAAATAGGTTACATCATTACAGAATTAGCTTGGTACTCTTCTTATGCTTATTGCTTAAAATCTCTGTATGCCAACAATGGACTTAATATGGTGTTTGATGCCTCAATTAAAGTACAATGCCCAAGAGAGAAAAACCAAACTTAGATCAAGGTGCCTCAATGTTATGGATGAAATATGGAAATCCTATATTTTATCTGTGTCCTATGTCTCAAAAAATGACACATGTTCGTCTATTTGCACATCCAAAGAAGAGTTAAGTTGAAGGATTTATGTGATTTGAATTTTTGTTCATTAAAAACATCTCTTAAGTTTTTTTCATAGCATGTCAATGTGGTCATCTATGTGAAACTTATCGTATATGTTATTAAAATCTCGGTGCCATACAAGTCTATATTGGTCATCATTAACTTCATTCTTGTATATCTTTTATTTTCATTTATCTGACAGTGTTATGGGTATAGTATAGTACATCATCTAGTTCCACGTACATGTTCATGTGAGCTAGGTATTATTTTGCTAATGTTGAACCTCTTCATAGAGTTCATTATTTTGTTCATGTAGGAGGAGAGCTACTCTGCTCCTCTAATAGACAGTTTAAGCTCTGATATTTGCATCCCACCAACCTATTATCTATAACAATCTTGGTCATTTTCATTCTAGTAACCATTGCACTAATTGTTAGGAGATAATACTTACTAGCGAAACAAGCATTAGAAATAAGTGGTCATGCTAATCATGTTTTTGGTAATAATGATTGGATTATCAGTTATGACTGCTATATGTTAGGCTATGTGTGAAGGGAAGATTGGTTGTGCAATAAAACTTTCTATACTGTTCCAAGGATTAATATATATTGGGTTGTGTAAAGTGTGGATGGTTGTGTCATAACATTTTCTATATTGTTTCTAGGTACATTAAGATTAAGTTTGCATGTTCCATGGGCTAGAAATCCACATCCGTGCAATGTGCCATTGGTGCCATGCTTACCAGCTCTATCCATAGCCACAACTTTTTTGTTTTGGGTTCCATAAATAAGGATTTTTTCATCAGATTTGGTGTTTGGACTGCCATAATGCTTATTTATTTCTTTTTTTGGCGTTGCAATGCATCATATGACACTGCCAAAGATGGCAGAGAGGATAGAAAAAACTTACATTTTGGGAAAGGTTGGTAATTTATTCGTTGTCTATAGAATTAAAAGAGCCCATGGGGCTCCATAACATCAGCATCAAGCTTGTAATAACCTATAACCTGCCAATTTTTTTTAGTATTTACTTGTAGGATAGCTTGTAAATAGTTCGTTCTTTGGATATTTGTCTTAGATTTAAACTATTATATATTTGCAAATATTTTAAATTGAACTTGATTCATTGGAGCTTACATGTAATGACATCATTAGGAAAATATATTTACGTTTCAGGGAAATGCATTTAGTTCATAGCAATATTTCTGCAAACAACTTTTGAGTATAGGAATATATAATTTGTTGCATAATGAAATCAATTTTAAGTCTTTTAATAAGTAAGGAAGGTCTTTCTTTGGGATCAAGACTAAAGGGTTGAATTTATGTTCACAATGATCTTACTAGAAGTCTTTGTCTCAACCGCATTTGCAAAAATGTCTTCTTCTAGCAGTGGCAGAAATGTATTGACCATCCATTCGACTCACTAATCTTGTTGTTTTGTAAGATTACATCTTTTATTTCTGCTTTTGATACTGACATTGTCAAATTCTTCTTTAGCTCTTGATCCACAAACTAAGGAAAAACTTATAATCTTTACAATGTTTCCCAACACTAGGGCTTTGAAGAAGTTCTTTAAATAAGTAACCTCCAAAAATGCTAGATCTTGGAAGGTAGAAGATACGCTTCTAACATGTCTCTCAATTTTGATATTTTATTCTTCAGTTATATTTTAAAGTTTTGGAAAAATTTAGTGTTCGTGTTTTACTTCACTAGCCACAAGGCTCAACATTTTAATCACCATTTGGCCTTTTACCATGCCAAATTACATTTTCCCTTTCTTCCTAGGTTTTTATCTTGCCCTTAATCTCTTATGAAAACACAGTGACTACATTTACTTTGAATATTGCTTCAATTTCTTAACCTTGTTGATATTTCACCAAGAAGTGTTGTATTTTCTTTTTCCACTCCATAGTCATAACCATGGGCCTGTGTTTAAATTGTTGCTAAATTGAAACATGGCCAAGTGTTGTATTTTCTTTTTCCACTTCATAGTCATAACCACAGGCCCTTGTTTAAATTGTCACATAATTGAACATAACAATACACTCTAGGGTAAAGCCATATTTTCTCCATTTTTGTTTGACTATCAAATTGAACTCATCTTTCAACTTAAACAAATTCAACTTGAAAGGCATTGGGGTTTTTTGTCCTTTTTTTAAAATGGAGGTACATTGGCACATGTTCAAACATGCTTCCAAACCCAATCCATGTTCTTAACCTTTACATGCTCTTTCCATAATAGATTTCGATACAACAAAATGGTCTACTGTTTTGTTCTTAATCTCTTCATGTTATTTCCATAATAGATTTTGATACAACAAAATGGTATAATGGTTTTAAAACTCTTGCACTCTCTTCCCACTTGTAATTTCTTCGTGTAGGGGCTACATCAGCTGGATCAGTGTCACCCAGGTTGGGACTTATTGATTTGTGTATCAAAAAGGTCTCGTTCATTGGATTAAACCTTAGTATGCAATTAAAATCAATCGCTAATGATAAAAATCCTTCTTTATGCATTACAGATAAAATAATTTTTCACATAAAACTCGTTTTTCTCAAAAAGGTCTATATATTTTGGTGATTGAAATAGTGAATGTCATTTCGTTAGAGGCAAGTTATTTCGAAAGGTTGGAATGTAGGAGGATTAAAGACTGCAGAGAGAATTCAATTCTAGTCTATGATCAAGCCATTAGACTTTCCTATAGAGTTAACCATATGAAAAGTCGATTCTCTTAGGAAGGAAGATTGCAATTCTACAACCCTATCCACTTCCACTAAAGTCTCTTGAAGAATGTTGACATTTGGTTTCTGAGTCCTAAACATTCTAACTAGTTTTTTTTTTGGTGGGGATCTCCCTAAACGTTGGATGTTGTAGGATATACGTTTTCTTTTTGAACCTAGCTTGTTGCTAGCCCTACTAAGGGCCCCAACAATTATTTTTGCTTCCCTTTGCGAATTTCCCATTTCTCTTTTCCTTGGGCGATTGAAAGCGGGGATGGTCTACTTACAGGGGAAGTGTCACACCCTCCATTAGGGTATAGACCAATCCCACCATTAATTATTGACCCCTCACATTCACTTGATGAAGGCTTTGAAGACCTCAAATTTTAATGTTAGTGGGAGGGATTAGTCTTGACTTTGAGAGAGAGAGAGAGAGAGAGAGAGAGAGAGAGAGAGAGAGAGAGAGAGAGAGAACGCCTAGACATTGGTTTTGTTCCTCAACACAACCAAAATCCTTTAACTCGGGCTTTTCAGAACATTGAAAAAAAAGTTGACAAGGCTCACTGATATGATATATCACTTCCTAAATTAGTTCATTTCCTTTTTCATTGGATTTAATTCAAGATGACAGTGGAACCCATGATATGCAAAATCACTTTAGGGTCCAAATTATTGTGCTTGCCTCATAAGTGAATCTCCTTAGTTGAATTTTAGTAGCCTAGGACAACGCTCACCATTAGCTCAATGAGATCTTTAATCCCAACTTCAGTTCTAAGTCCATTATTTTGAAGGTTTTTTTGGGTATGCTAGTGAATTAGTCCTTTGAAAAAGAGCCAAGGATCAACCATAGTTAGGATCACTTTCTCTGTAGTTGATGTATGTGGTTTTGAGTCTATTATTTCAGTTGGACATGATGAGCTTGTTTTGTTTGTTGGAGTAGGTCTTTGACTTGAAGAGCCCACACAAAAATCTGACATTTTATACTCTATTGTTTAGACGTTTACATGAGCGAAAATGAGAACAACAAAAATGAACTTGGAGATAATCCAAACTTTGCATATAAAACCATTTGCTTTCTTTAATATCCATATGTTTGGCAAATCCTCTTTGAGGTTCATAAACCTCGAACCTAAATTAGTCTTTTTGGATTGAACCTAAACATCTTGGTACCATGGTATGAAATTAAAATCGACCTTCAATGATAAAAATCCATCTTTATCCATTACAAATAAAATAATTTCTCACATAAAGCTTGTCTTTCTCCAAAATGTCCATATATTTTGGTGATTGAAATAGTGAATGTCATTTCATTAGAGAAAGTTATATCCAAAGGTTATAATGTAGGAGGTTTGAAGAGTGCATAGAGATCTCAATTCTAGCTTATGATTAAGCCATTCGACTTGCCTATAGACTCAACCATATGAAAAGTCTATATCTTACGAAGGAAGATTATAATTCTACAACCTTATCCATCTCCACTAAAGTGTCTTGAAGAAGGTTGACATTTATTTTTTTGAGTCCTAAACAACCTAACTATGGTGTTTTTTTTGTGTGGAGCCCCCTAAATGTTGGATGTTGTAGTATATACACTTTATTATTGAACCTAGCTTGTTGTTAGCCCTACTAATGGCCCCAACAATTGTTTTTGCATCCCTTTGACAATTTCCAATTTCTCTTTTCCTTGGGCAATTGAGATGAGGGATGACCTACCTATAGGTTAAGGGTCAACCCCTCCATTATGGTATAGATCAATTCCACCATTAATTCTTGACCCCTCATATTCACTCGAGGAAGGCTTTGAAGACCTCAAATGGTAATGTTTATGGGAGGGACTAGTCTCTACTTTGAGAGAGAGAGAGAGAGAGGGATCAATTGAAGGCTTAGACTCTGGATTTGATAAAGGTTTTTTAGTTCCCCAACATAATCAAAATCCTTGAACTTAGGTGTTTCAGAACATTGAAAAACAAGTTGACGAGGCTCATTGATATCACTTCCTAAAATTTCACATTCCCTTTTTCATTGGATTTAATTCAAGATGACAGTGGAACCCATGATATCCAAAGGAATGAGAGGATCAAAATCTTTGTGCTTTCCTCATAAGCAAATATCCTTGCTTGAATGTTAATAGCCTAGGATGATGTTCACTATTATCTCAATGATCTCTTTTTGGGTATGTTAGTGAATTAGTCCTTGGCAGAAGAGCCAAGGATCAATCATAGTTAGAATCACTTTTTCTATAGTTGAAGTATATGGTTTTGAGTCTATTATTTCAATTGGATCTGATTAGCTTGTTTTGTTTGCTAGAGTAGGGCTTTGACTTGAAGAGCCCACACAAAATATGACATCCTATACTCTATTGTTTAGGTGTTTATAGTAGTGAAAACAAGAACAACAAAAATTAACTTGGACATAATCCAAACTTTGCATATAACACCATTTTCTT
>LPNX010154039.1:0-34537 GCA_001517045.1 Pseudotsuga menziesii
CTCCCATGATCATGGGATTCATTCATGCGAGGAATGTGTGCCAGAAGAAAGTGATTACTTTCAGTTGACTTTGGGAAGAAGAAGAAGCTCGTCTCATAAAAAGAGAAGAAGAAAGATGGGAGAAAATTGAAGATCAAGCTATCACCATTCAAAGAAGATCCCTCAAGTGATGAGGAATATGAAGAACTCAATTCTTGAAGAACCTCTTATCTGTCTTATCATTTGGGTAAGAAATGATGATAAAGCAGAATGATCAAGATGGAGTCTACCCATGAAACAAATAAAAGATAAGTATTCAATTGTCATTTCATGATATTGTTTTACATTTGATTATATTCAGTTGATGTGTTATGCATGATAGATTATTTGCATTAATGACTGTATACTACTAATATGCATGTGATGGGTAAGTAGCTCATGGTGCTATACAACTCTCCATTGCTACTTATCAAACCTCTTTGCTGACATATTGGATTAGTCTAGAAAGTTTCTGTGAGATATGGATGAATGTTGTATTGGCTAAACAGTTGGATGATGCATAAGAATTTTTCGTTATGCATATGATTTATGAAATAGTTCTAACCATGCAACTGGTGCATTTGAATTGTAGGAAAGGTCCTGTACAACCTCCTACAAGAAAAGAAGGATGATACTTGTTCCAAAGAATAAGTGATGACAATTCAATAAACATGAATCTGAAGCTCCCAGGGTCAGAGACACCATGACGGAAGAAAGAGATTCAAAGAGCGGTAGATCCACCTCGAAGGATGAAGACTACCATGGGTATGAGAGATAACTCAAGATGAAGAAAAGAATGCTATGAAAGAAGCTATGATCAAAGAATAATAGTTGATCATGGGGAATGATGTATACGATATGATTTCGAGACATAAAGGAAAGTATGTAGTATCCTCCATATGGATATACAGGAACAAGTGTACAAAGCAAGGTTCGTGATTTTCCTCAGAAAGAATAGACTATGACATGACATAATATATTGACAAGTATATATCAAGCATAGAGCCACCTGTATAGAATGAAGAGGGAATATGATACTCCACTTCAGGGGGAGTGACTACAGAAGATATCTAAGTTTGACATGGTACGACATGATGGATAGCTTCCTTCTAGATCAATACTTTACCAAGAGTAAAGAGGGATCCAACCTTCAAGGTTGAATGCAAAATACTAGGATATGTTGATGACCTGACAAGACGAACTCATGGAAGATGTTATGATGAAAGAATACTAGAATGATGTTTGGGATATAGTTCCCAAACCAGAAGGAAAGAGTATAGTATCCTCCAAATGGATATGTGATCCGTCGGATCTCAAGTTGAGTGCATTAACAGTTTGTTTGAAAGAATGCGTGCAATAGGTTAATTAATGGAACAACATTAACAGAAATTAAATGCTTAGAACAAGAATGAAAAAAAAGATTGGTAAGCAGATATGAATGAAACACAGCATCACAGACAGAAGTTGATAACGGAGTTCACCCCCTCCACTGGGCTACGTCTCCGGGTCCCTCTCCAATGGGTACCAATCCAATTAACCTCTTTGAAATGGTACAAAAATGGTTCTGGAAACAACTTCAGCAATTGTAAACAGAATGCTGTACAAAGTCTTGAAGACCTCTCTTCTGGAAGTTACAATTAGTATTCAAAGACAGAAACTAACTATAATAGAGAATGTCGACTTCTACAGTAACAGCATCTGGAACTTCGTAGCAAAATCTCTCTAAGCTTCTCATAATAGAGAAACGATGCTCAGTGCTCTAAAGCAATCTGCCTCTCTCCACCGTTCGTCCCCTTGTCCAGCATCCTCTATTTAAGCATTTTGCAAGAGGATCCCTAGCGGACCACAGCCATTATCTTCTTTATTATCTTTACAACGATATTCTAAACTGAATCATGCCATCCTGCCAAGTCATATCCCAAGCGTTATGTTACCACGACGTTCCAGATACCCGAAATGTTGCACCCAACTCCATGCTCATGTGCCGACTCACAACACGTCGTAATGACTTGCAACTGGGCTATGCCACGTAACGTAACCATTTGATGTTACTATAACCTTCGCAGCATATAAATTTCGTGGCATATGAGGACTCCGCCATATACCCGATCCCCCGTCACAGCACACAAATGTCGCAGCCTATGAGGACTTCGCCGAACCATGCGATGTTCCACTTGACGGTTCGCAAGTTGCGCGGCCCATACATAACTAAGCACCAGGCGATAAGCTACGCACCAGGTGTGACGTGCGATAACTGCGCAGCTCATATCACTGCGCGAACTACACAACCCATGCAAGCTCGCAGGCTGCGCGGCCCATGCCAGCGGCGCGATGTTCTGTCGAACCGCGCTACCCTTAAGGCTATTCACGCACCGTGTTTAGCAGGTTATGTTCTTTGAACCATAGACTAACAACCATTGTACCATATTGGATCAATATAATCTGAAGATGAATAATCAACCGGATCATTCCTCCCCAATGGAGAGCTTTTGGACCACTAAAAGCTTGAATCATTTGGCAAGTAAGTGAGGGTATAACTCCCTCACTTTTCCAATCTCCATCCATCTTGCTTTGCTAGGATGCATGCCTTTCAACCCCACTCGAAGGTACTCAGCATCCCCCCTTCGTGAAGTCCTTACATTTCTGTCAAGAATAACACCATCCTGCAACTCCTTCATATATTCAGGTGCCATATCATCAACTGAAGGAATCTACATGATAATTTCCTCATCCATGATCATAGGAGGCTCATACAATTTAAGATTCTCAACGTTGACAACTGAATAAATTTGCATGTATGGAGGTAAATTCAAGCAAAAAGCATTAGTACCGATCTTTTCCAAGATCTCAAAAGGACCATACCGGATAGGTTTAAGCTTTTTACCTTCACCTTTCATCCTTTCTTTGGTGATATGTAACCAAAATCGGTCACCAACCTAAAATTGATGATCAACTCGATGCTTGTCATGCCTGGCCTTATACTTTGCCTGGCTCTTCTCCAACTGTTCTTGAACTTCCTGCTGCACTGCTTGGATTCTCTGAATGAACTTCAAAGCTTTATCTGCATCATGATGTCCTTCCACTGCATTTTTGCCAAAAGAGAAGTCCATCGGTGTTTTTGGAAGATAACCAAAACAAGTTTCAAAAGGAGATCTTTTCGTGGAAGAATGAACTGCATGATTGTAAGCATGATGTATATACTGCAACTGCTCATCCAAAAGTTTAGGATGTTTGCTACAATATCCTCTGAGCAGCTGAATCACTGTTCTGTTTACTACCTCTGTTTGCCCATTGGTCTGTGGATGAAAAGCTGTACTTTTATTAAGTTTAGCATCCATCAACTCCCATAAGGTTGACGAGAATTCTCCCAAGAACCGGGAATCCCGATGAGATACAATAGACATGGGTAGTCCAAAATGTACCCGAACATTCTGAAAGAATAAATGAGTTGTTTGTTCAGCAGTGATCTGCTTGTTACATGGCATTAAGATACACATTTTGCTGAACCTGTCCACAACAACATATAGGTAATCATGCCCTTTTCTAGACATGGGTAGTCCTCCTACAAAGTCCATAGAAATGCTTTCCCAAGGACGAGAAGAAACTGGAAGAGGTGTGTACAAACCCAATTTCCTATTGCTAGGCTTACTCGTTGCACACATAACACAACCTCTTATGTGTTTAGCTACAGTTTCTTGCATCTGAGGCCAATAATAGTGATTCTGCAATACAGACAATGTTTTACTTATACCAAAATGTCCTGCAATCAATGAACTATGTGCCTCTCGGATCACATGCACTCTTTCTTTCTCTGGAATACATAGTTTACCTAGGTGATACAAGAGCTGATTATGCACATAATAGTTCTCTTCCTATTTACCATGTATTAGTGATGCATATACTTTCTTAAAATCTTTATCTTCTGCATACTGTTCAATATAACTTTCATGTGTTAATGAACTGTTTTGAAGAATGATCGAAGCATTTGTAGGAGGCATTGATAACATGTCTGCTAACTTATTATGAATTCCCTTTTTGTACTTAATTACGAGATGAAACTGTTGTAAGAATCCCATCCATATTAAATGCCTACTTTGTTGTATTTTAGTTTGAGATTGTAAATATTGAAGTGCCTGGTGATCAGTATGTATGACTGTCTCTTTTCCCATGATATAATGTTTCCACTTCTTCACACTCTGTACTAAAGCATACAATTCTTTGTCATAGGTCGGATAGTTACTTACCGCAGTAGAGAATGTTTCTGAATGGTAACAGACTGGATTCCTTCCTTGCATCAAAACTGCTCCCATGGCAGACCTGTTGGCATCGGTTTCGATCTCAAATGGCTACTGCAAATCTGGCAATGTCAGAACTGGTGCTGTGCTAATCTTTTCCTTCAAAGTGTCGAAGGCTCTCTGATTCTTGCCTCCCCACTGGAAAATTTCTGTAATGCTTGTCAATGCATGCAAAGGAGCAGCAATGGAAGAAAACCCAGAAATGAATTTCCTCCAATACTGAACCGCACCCAGAAAACTTCTGATTTCAGTAACGGTGTTAGGCCGTGGCTAGTTTACAATGACAACAACCTTGGCTGGGTCCACTCGCAGGTGGCCTCCACCAATGATATGGCCTAGATATACTAAAGAAGTTTTAGCAAATTCACATTTAGACTTTTTTACATAAAGCTTTTCCTTTCTCAGTACATCTAAAATTTTATTCACATGTACAACATGCTCTTCCCAAGTTTTGCTAAACACAAGGATATCATCCAAGTATACAATTACAAAATCATCAATGAATGAACGTAAGACATCATTCATGACCCGCATGAAAGTAGTCGGTGCGTTACAGAGCCCAAAAGGCATCACAAGCCATTCATACAAACCCTATTTTGTTTTAAAAGCTATTTTCCAAGCATCATGCTCAACAACACGGATTTGATGATACCCACTACGTAGATCCAATTTTGTAAAGTAAGTTTCATGTTTCAACTGATCAAGCAAATCATCAATGTGGGGAAGAGGATACCTGTTTTTAATGGTGATTTTGTTAAGGGCCCTGTAGTCGATACACATCCTCCACGACCCATCCTTCTTTGGAACCAAGACTATAGGAGAGCCACAAGGAGAAGTGCTGGGCCGGATGACCCCCTTCTCAATCATCTCTTGAACCTGCTTCTTGATCTCCTCGTTCTGCATTACAGACATCCGGTACATGGCTATGATCGAGAGCGGCACATCCTGCTGCAAATGTATCTCATTCTGAATCTCTCTCTTCGGTGGTAACCCCTTCGGATCTTGAAACAAATCATCATACTCAGAAATGATGTCAATCAGTTCAGATTTATGCTTAGGGTCACATTCTTCAAAATATTTAGAGACTTCATCATTTTTCATCTTAACCATCATCAACACAAAATTAATACTAGAATTTATCAACCTCTTCATTTGTCCTACAGAGACTATTCCTAGATTGGTTTTTATCTTATGTGCTCGTACAATATATTCCATACCTTCTTTAAAAAGATGATACTTATTCTGCTCTCTATAAAAGACTGCTTTCCGGTCATACAAATATGGACTCCCAAGTACAATTCCACAAATGTCAAGTGTACTACATCCAATTCTACCTCATCCCTAAAATTTTCAGTAATTGCAAAATTTTAATACACATTTCCTTGTAACTTGCAATTGTGTATCATTAGTAACCCAACCTAGAGGATAGGGCTTTTCATGAGGCACAGTAACTAAATGCAATTTCTTGACCACTTCTTCTGATATCATATTTACTTGTGAACCACTATCAAACAATGTATCAATCTTTGTGTGATCTACAATGACACGAACATGAAACAGTGCACTTCTATCTTTATCATTTTTCTTAGAAGTAGATGGTAGACTTGTACTTACACTAGAACTATATTTTGCATCAAATGGAAGTGAGATACTTTTATCCTTACCCCGGATTCCAACAGCTGTAAACTTTGTTTCATCACCTGAGTCGGATCCCAAGTCTTGAATAACTGCTGCAGTAGCCTTTGCCTTGCCATTATCTTTGTTTCCCCCAAACTTCTTTGGCCTTAACTCTGGATGAAGTTTCCAACACTTGGAGACATCATGCCCCTTCTGACAATGCGAACATGTAGGCTTTTCACCCTCTTTCTTAACAGTAGCCATCTTCTTTTTCCCTTATCTTGACCTTTCGATTTGCTATCAAACTTAAAGGATTTCTTCACAAAAGTATCATTAGCATGCTTACCCCTGGCTTCTAAATGGGTAGCTTGAACACATACATCATCCAAATTACTGGGGTTAAACATCAACAAAGTATGCTTCAAATAAGAATGCATGCCACCAATGTACTTAAGAAGAGTTTCCTGTGTATCTAATGAAACATTCAATGCAATAGCCCTCTTTCTGAATTCATGAGTATAATCTTGAATGCTTTGTCCTTTAGCTTGTCTAAACATTTGCCAATTCATGGTTAATTGTTGCATGTGGCCTAAAGGATAAAATTGCTTCCTCAATACTTCAATGAATTCATTCCAAACTGAAATAATTTTACCACTCTTTCGAAGATCTTGCTGAATCTTGCTCTCCCATCAAGTAAGAGCCATTCCACTCATTCTCAAAGTGGCCAATTGAATCCTGGAAGGGTCATCATTAATGCCCTGCACCCTGTAATATACTTCAAGCTGCTTGATCCAATTGTCTAATTTTTCAGCATCTACATCTCCATTATAAATAGGTAACTCAAATTTTACATCCAATTTGAAATAAGGCATATTAGGACTTGCATTATGAGAAGAAGAAAAAGTCTGGTTAGTATCAGGAGGATCACCATCACCTCCTACTCCTTTACCCTTTTATTCCGGCTTCACTTCTGCATCTCTGGATGAAGATCCTTCTTCTTTCTTCTTCCTTTCTGCTCGCTCATCGAGTATAATTTCCATCATGGCTTTCATGCTCATAAAAGCCTCCAAAAACTCAGTTTCAGAAATGACAGGTTTTTCCCGTTCGGTAAGTCCTTCTTCTTCCCCTCATGGAGAAGACATGGTTCTTGAGAATGTTCTCCTAGAGCCAATCTCAGGATCTCCTTCAACTAATTCTCCTTCACCAAGCTTTAACCTAGACCTGGTAAGCATTCACAAACTTGCACAACAGTCAACCAGCTTTGATACCAAAATATGATCCGTCGGATCTAAACTTGAGTGCATTAATAGTTTGTTTGAAAGAATGTGTGCAACAGGTTAATTAATGGAACAACATTAACATAAATTAAATGCTTAGAACAGGAATGAAAAACAAGATTGGTAAGAAGATATGAACAAAACACAGTATCACAGACAGAAGTTGATAACGGAGTTCACCCCCTCCACTGGGCTACGTCTCCGGGTCCCTCTCCAATGGGTACTGATCCAATTAACCTCTTTGAATAGGTACAAAAATGGTTCTGGAAACAACTTCAGCAATTGTAAACAGAATGTTGTACAAAGTCTTGAAGACCTCTCTTCTGGAAGTTACAATTAGTATTCAAAGACAAAGAAACTAACTATAACAGAGAATGTCAACTTCTACAGTAACAACATCTGGCACTTCGCAGCAAAATATCTCTAAGCTTCTCATAACAGAGAAACGATGCTCAGCGCTCTAAAGCAATCTGCCTCTCTCCACCGTCCGTCCCCTTGGCCAGCATCCTCTATTTAAGCATTTTGCGATAGGATCCCTAGCGGACCACAGCTGTTATATTCTTTATTATCGTTACAACCATATGCTAAACTGAATCATGCCATCGCGCCAAGTCACGGCCCAAGCGTTATGTTACCACGGCGTTCCAGATACCCGAAACGTTGCACCCAACTCCACGCTCATGTGCCAACTCACAACACGTCGTAATGACTTGAAACTGGGCTATGCCACGTAACGTAACCATTTGATGTTACTATAAACTTCGTAGCATATAAATTTCATGGCATATGAGGACTCCGCCATATACCCGATCCCCCGTTGCAGCACACAAATGTCGCAGCCTATGAGGACTTCGCCGAACCATGCGATGTTCCACTTAACGGTTCGCAAGCTGCGTGGCCCATACATAACTATGCACCCATGCAATAAGCTGCACACCAGGCGTGGCGTACGATAACTGCGCGGCTCATATCACTGCGCAAGCTGCACAACCCATGCAAGCTCACAGGTTGCGCGGCCCATGCCAGCGGCACGATGTTCTGTCGAACCGCGCGACCCTTAAGGCTAGTCGCGCACTGTGTTTAGCAGGTTATGTTCTTTGAACCATAGACTAACAACCATTGTACCATATTGGATCAATATAATCTGAAGATGAATAATCCACCGGATCAATATGCAAAATAAAGCATGCAGCTGACAGAAGTATTGAGAAGTATAAAGCAATATTTGTGGCTAGAGGTTTCTCTCAGAAAGAGGGAATTGATTATGAAGAGACATTTTCCCTAGTAGCACGTTATACTTCAATTAGAGCTACCATGGCACGTGCATCCATGATGAAGTGGGACTTACACCAGATGGATGTGAAAACAACTTTTCTAAATGGTGTGATCAAAGAAGAAGTATACATCGAACAACCACAAGGATTTGAAGTTGAAGATAGACATACTCACGTATGCAAGTTGAAGAAGGCATTATATGGTCTTAAACAAGCTCCTTGAGCTTGGTATGAAAGAATAGATGGTTTCTTGTCGAGCATGGGATTTACCAAAAGTAAAGCTGATCCTAACCTTTATCTCAAGGTTGTGGAAGATGAACTTGTCATCCTGTTATTATATGTGGATGACTTATCCTTGACAAGAAATGAGAAACAGGTCATGGAAAGCAAGAAGAAACTAGCAGAAGAATTTGAGATGAAAGACCTTGGGTTAATGCATTATTTCCTAGGTCTGGAAGTATGGCGAAGTTCAGAAGAAATATTTCTCAACCAGGGAAAGTATGCGGTAGAGATATTGAAGAGATTCAATATGTTGGAATGCAAAGTCATGGCCACACCCATGGACTCCAACCTGAAGCTGTTAGCTGATGACTCATCAGAGTTAGTGGATATGACTCATTATAGATAGATCATTGGGTCATTGATGTACTTAACAAATACCAGACTAGACATTTGTTTTGCTGTGAACACCTTAAGTCAATATCTTGTTCAACCAAGACGGGTTCACCTAGTAACTACAAAACATGTGATGAGATATCTAAAAGGGACTATAGACTTTGGTTTATATTGGTAGCCATGAGTATAGATTGTATGGCTACACAGATGTAGATTGGGCTGGAAGTATCTCAGACAGGAAAAGCACATTAGGTAGATGCTTTTGTTTGGGGTCTGCTATGAGTTCATGGTTTAGCAGGTAACAATCCAGTGTTTCTCATAGCATGGCTGAAGCAGAATACATAGGAGATTGCTCTGCTAAGTTGTGAAGCCATATGGCTTCGAAATCTGATATCAGGTCTCTTTGAACTGAAGATGGATACTAGATTGATTCTATGTGATAACGAGAGTTGTGATAACAGAGAACCCCATGTTTCGTCATAACACATAGAAATCCGGTATTTCTACATTCAAGATAAAGATGCAGACGATGATTTTTTAGTATTTACATACTGTAGATACAGATGATGGTGATTCAGTATTTCTATACTGAATATATAGATGATGATGATTTCTGTATTCCCATACTGAACATATAGATGATGTTTCAGTATTTACATACTGTAGATGCAGATGATGGTGACCTGATGATGCTTTCAATACTCACATACTAGAGATACAGATGGTGATAGTTCAATATTCACATATTGAATATGTAGATGAAGATGGTTTAGAAGATGATGTGCTGACAAAGCCTCTATCTCGGGTAAAGTTCGAACACTTTTGAGACAAGCTTGGTGTTGTTCGAAAAGACCTTCCTCGAAAGGGGGAGTATTGATGTTGCAGTGGGATTGTATCATCCCTGGGAACTTGCCCTAAAGTGATTTGGAGACCTCAGTCCTCGAGAATGAAGAGGGATTGTATCATCCCAGGACATCTGTCCAAAAGTGATCTAGTGACCTCAGTCCTAGAGAATGAAGAGGGATTGTATCATCCTGGGACATCTGTCCAAAATAGATCCGGTGACTTCGGTCTTCGTGAATGTGGTGGGATTGCATCATCCCTGAACTTCAGTTCAAAATGTATCTGGAGGTCTTGGACCCTGTGAATGTGGTAGGATTGCATCATCCCTGAGCCTTCGGTTCAAAATGTATCCGGAGGTCTCGAACCTCGTGAAAGTGGTAGGATTGCATCATCCTTGAACTTCGGTTCAAAATGTATCCGGAGGTCTCGGCCCTCGTGAAAGTGGTGGATTGCATCATCCCTGAATCTCGGTTCAAAATGTATCTGGAGGTCTTTGCCCCCGTGAAAGTGGTGGATTGCATCATCCCTGAACCTTGGTTCAAAATGTATCCAAAGATCTCGGTCCCCGTGAATGTGGTAGGATTCATCCTTGAACTTCGGTTCAGAATGGATCCGGTGACTTCGGTACTCAAGAACGTGTGTTGATCCCATAATTCCTAGAGGAAGGATTGTCTGAGTTCCACATCTGTGTTGATCCCGTAATTTCGAAAGGAAGGACCGTTAGTAACTCCGTAAAGACCTAAATCCCATAATTCCTAAAGGAAGGATCATTGAATTGATCCCGTAATTCCAATAGGAAGGATTGTCTGAGTTCCACAGATGTGTTGATCCCGTAATTCCAATAGGAAGGATTGTCTGAGTTCCACATCTATGTTGATCCCGTAATTCCGAAAGGAAGGATCATTAGTAACTCCGTAAAGACCTAAATCCCGTAATTCCGAAAGGAAGGATCATTGGTAACTCCGTAAAGACCTAAATCCCGTAATTCTGAAAGGAAGGATCATGTTGATGTTTTGATGATGTTGATGTTTTGATGATAATGATGTTTTCATGATGATGATGTTTTTATGATGATGATGACGTACTGATCGAAAGATTGGTGTATGATGATGATGATGTACTGATCGAAAGATCAGAGTATGATGATGATTACGATGTACTGATCGAAAGATCAGAGTATGATGATGATGATGTACTGATCAGAGTATGACGATGATGATGTACTGATCGAAAGATCGGAGTATGATGATGATAACGTACTGATCAAATGATCAGTATATGATGATAACGACGTACTGATCAAAAGATCAGAAATTTATGATGATGATGCTGTTCGAGAATTGAAGTATGATTATGGTGCTGATCACGATGTTACCGATCAGGTTGTTGATCGAAAGAACAAAATGATAAAGAAGTTGTTGCTGATCGAAAGATAAAAGTATTGAAGATGTTGTTGATTGAAATGTTTAAGATGTTGTTGCTGATCGAAAGATCAAAGTGCTGAAGATGTTGCTGATCAAAAAGCTGAAGATATTGTTGCTGATCGAAAGGTCAAAATGCTGAAGATGTTGCTGATCGAAAGGTCAAAGTACTGAAGATGTTGCTGCTGATTGAAAGGTCTAAGTGCTGAATATGTTGCTGTTCAAAAGGTCAAAGTGCTGAAGATGTTGCTGAAGGTGTTGTTGATCAAAAGTTCAAAGTGTTGAAGATGTTGTTGATCAAAAGGTCAAAATATGTTGATGCTGATCAAAGAGTTGCTGTCGTTGAAAATTGAAAACGAAGACTATATGATGTTGAAAAGATTCCAATGATTTATAGATGTGTTACCCTGATGATGCTGATGATTCCCTCTATCTCTCTCCTACTATTGTTGTTGTTGATGTTGTTGTAGAATACCCTTCTCGTTAAGGGGGAGTGTTGAAATATTGTAACTTCGAAGAATATTCTATATGTATCTTTTGTGGTCCCCGATGGTCCTATTGGGAGAACCACTTGTATTATCTTGTACCCCGATGCTTCTAATCGGAAGAACTAATAAGAGTCATGAGGTTTTCCCCTCTAATTGTAAAGGTGGGTCATTAGCACCCCAGTGTGGTTACTTGAGCCTACATGTGTAACTCGAGCCTACATGATTAACTCAAGCCTACATGTCGGATGAGTTAATTGAAGTGAACGGATGAATATAAATAGAGGTGTAGCTCTCCTCATTTGAGCACACACTCTCACTTGTGTAGTGCATTAGTGGATAAGAGAAGTAGCTGGAGAAGGAGGAGGGCCAGGATTTGATCTTTTTGCTGGTTTTATCTTTTATCTTTTATCTTTTTGGGGCATCTATATTGAGGAAGCTTTTGCTGGGTTTTTCCCTTTAGGTTTTTCTCAGGATAAATCTTTGTGTTCCTTTTGTATTGTTGTGCTTGTCTATCTTTCAGTGATCCTATTTATATGCTTTTGTTATGAAAATGAAATGAAGTACTGATGTCTTAGCTAAGCATATAAAAAGTTAACAGTCCACCTCCTCCAAGTATTTCCCATCTGCAGCGACATTCCCGGTATTACAACTATGATCCCATTCCCTTGAGTTAAGTTTCATTTGCTGCCTAGTCTGCCCTACCGGCATGCTTTGAACAAAGTAAGTTTGAGTCTCCCACTCCCCCCATGCCCCTATTTAGTTTTTCCCTTCCCTCCCCTCCCCCCCAATTCAGTGAGTCAGTTCGTAGATTGCTTCACACCTTTCGGTTATCCCTCGTGTTGCTAGTCAAGGAAACATCATTGCCTTGACTAGGGGTAGGTCTCCCTCTGTCGATGCTAACACACATACTCTAGAGGATAGACCTAGAGGTCCCTGTACCTTGGTTTAATTTACATCATTGATGAGTTCCTTGGACCACTTGAGAGGAGTCCTTAGTGCCTCTTAGGATGGTTGTTTCTCACGTGCTCGACTTCAACTCCATCATTGCACCATTGAGATTCGTATAGGGTTTGTTCCACACAGTACTTGGTTGAAGACACCGGATGTCACTCGACTCTAGCACATTGGTGAGTCCACTCGAGGGACCTAAACAGGTTATGTCCCTTGTGATTTCTGGGTTGTGTTGGAGATAGTAATCTGAAGCCCCAACAGTGCTTCAATATACTTTTATGATTGATGCAGCATACTTGTACCACAATCAGCAAGTCCACGCAGCTATGTACTAGATCCAGCAGACCGTTAGTCATGAAGATATAACATTCCATGAGAATTACATGGGTCCAATTTACTAGATCAATATTGTATTCATCCTCACATGGAGGCAACCATTATTGTAACATCAGTTGTATATGATCAACTCTTGTATTGTAGAGCATAGATCAAATTATTCTTTTGACATTGTCACGAGCATGGGGATGCCTGCCTCATCCATATACATGTCACACATTTATTGTATCTCACCCATTGATGGGAACCAAATTAATAAAAAAACCAAAATCCACCATGCCCCAGCCCTGGAAGCACCACCTCTACACAACAAATCCTATGATGTCCATCGGCCATACGTTGAGCTACTGCCCTCACACATCAGGGGGCAATATGCTAACCCAAAAATCCCCGACATAGCTCTCAATAGCCTACACCACCCAAGGACACCATCTCAGAACACTCATTCCACTACATAAGACCTTCCATTTGACCCCCACACCTCCAAAAGATCCCAAGGATGAAGAAAAGGGCTAAAAACCCCAAAAAGGAGCCCAAAATATCCCCCTAGGAGCTAAAGCCCTCAAAAAGGGGCTAAAACCCTAAAAGGGGCTAAAATTAGGGCGGAAGGGGCTAAAAGCCCAAAAAAGGGGCTAAAGCCCTGACCAAGGGCTTAAAACCCTAAAAATCCCTTGGAAAAACTATAAAAGGAGGGTGGGGGGTCACTCTCAAAACACTTCTCCCTTCCCTATTGTTATGCTGCCCATGGATGCTTTGAGACCTTTGCCTCTCAAACCACCCACATTCCCTCTCCTCCACATCCATTCCCATTTGATCCATTGCTCACCCAACCAAGAGAGAGAGGCTTCCAGGAGCTAGGGCATGGTGGCCCATTACCCACTAAGAGAAGGTCTATTTGTGTTTTTTGTATTTACTTCTTAGTTATTTAGATTGCTTTGAATTCTAACCATTGTTTCTTGCAGGTTTTATTTAACATTCTTTGCAGGTTTCTCCATTGTAGCTTAGGTTTGTTTTGCAGGGTTTAAGGAGGCGGAACCCTAACCCATTTTCTGCGGAGGGGTTCACAAGGCTTCCACTTCTTCTCTCTGCTCTTGCTTACGATTTAGTTTAGTTCTGGTTTCTGTCACTAGATTAGCTTAGTTTAATTTACTGTTCTGTTTACTTGCATTTCCATTTCGTTTTTCCCATTTTCCAACAGTAGGAACCTACCCTTGTGCCTAGAGGGCACAAGGGAGCCATTCCTGCTCCTATAGTGAGGAGAATTCCTCACTACAAGGGCAGGAGCTCATCGTATGGCTGATGGACATCATAGGGTTTATTGCATAGGGGTGGTGCTTTCGGAGCTGGGGCATGGTGGCTTTTGGCTTTTGTATTAATACGGTTCCCATTAATGGGTGAGATACAAATAATGTGTGACATGTATATGGACGAGGCCGGCATCCCCATGCTCGTGACAATGTAAAAATAATAATTTGACCTATGCTCTAAAATACAAGAGCCGATCGTATACAACTGATGGTACAATAATGGTTGCCTCAACGTGAGGCTGAATACAATATTGATCTGGTACATTGGACCCATGGAATTCTCTTGGAATGCTATATCTTCATGACTGATGGCCTGCTGGATATGGGATGGTACATATCTGTATGGACTCACTGATTGAGGGTCAGAGTCTCTATGGCACAAGTATGCTGCATCAATCATAAATTTATCTAGAAGCAATGTTGGGGCTTCTGAACACTGTTTCCAATGCAACCCAAAAATCACAAGGGACATAACCTGTTTAGGTCCCTTGAATAGACTCATCAATGTGCTAGAGTCAGGTGACATCCGAGGTATTCAACCAAGTACTATGAGGACCAAACCCTGTACGAATCTCAACGGTGCGATGATGTAGTTGGAGTCGAGCACATGAGAAACAACCATCTCGAGAGGCACTAAGGACTCCTCTCAAGTGGTCCAAGGAGCTCATCAATGAGGTTAATGAAACCAGGCTACAGGGACCTCTAGGTCTATCCTCTGGAATATATGTGTTGTCGTCGATAGAGGGAGACCTTCACCTAGTCAAGGCAATGATGTTTCCTTGACCAGGAGCGCAAGGGAGATAACCGAAAGGTGTGAGACAATCTGCGGACTGACCCATTGAATGGGGGGGGGAGGGAAAGAGTTGAACAGGTGTAGGGGAGTGTAGTAGACTCAAAATTCCTTTGTTTAGAGTATGACGGCAGGGCGGACCAGGCAGCATATGAAACTGACTCATGGGAATGGGATCATGGCTGTAATACCGAGAATGTTACTGCAGATTAGAAATACTTGGAGGAGGTGGACATTTTTGATATTGATGGGGTCTAAGGAAGACACATTGTAGAGTACTCTGAAAAAAGGCGACCCAAAGGGGGAATGCTGCCAAAATATTTTTTGTGGGGTGGTGTCTAGGGACACCGTTGTGGTATGATCTTGTGAATTTTTGGTGAGCTCGAGAAAGTAAATGCTCGATGTTGCTTTCAATTTTAGAGAGTCTGAAAGCACGGAGAAGACTCCAGTGGGGGCTCTTTTTCGTTGGTAGTCTCTTGTTCCCAAAAAAGGATAAAAGTATACATAGGAAAGCTCACCCATCCTGTAGGGGATGAGAGACTTCTTTACCATTGGTAGTCCAATTAGGCCGAAAAAGGTTAAACCTATACTAACTGGACGGTCATTCAGATACTTTTACGAGCATGAATGAAACCAAGTTTGCTCAGCAATATTTTCTTGATGAGAAGGCTAGAAAAGAGCTTAATGACAACCCATGGTGAGATTTTTCATAAAGTACGGCCCCTCTGCCCAAGAAAGCATAAAAGTATGTAGAGGGGAATGGTCTTGGCTTGAGTGTGCCAATTAGGTCCTTTTTAATTGATGGTCTACATGGTCCGCAAAAGGAGGTAAACGAAATGATGTAGACGCCCTTTCCCATACTTTAGTGAGCGGGAAAGGGTGCAGCTACGCTCGGCTATCTTTTCATTGTTTTAAGAAGTCAGAAAAGAGCTTAAACGAAACTCCAGTGTGGTTAAACGATTGCGGTGGCACAAGCGGTGCCCCGTGTCGGGATGGTGGAAAGAGGTCCAAAGGTCATCCACACAGTATGGACAGAGTAGAAGGCTCTCAAACATACCAATACATGAGTGGGATAAATCGTGGCAGAGACTCGCGAGTCGGTGCGGCAGAGGCATGCAAACCGAGGTGGATCTCGGACAGAGGTCAGGAGAGAATGTGTGTGTGTGTTGCAGTGGACGGACTTGACTACATGCAATGTGAGTGTAAGTTCGGGGGCACTTACATGCCAAATACGTGCAAGAAAAATAAATCATTTTGTGGAGAATGGCAGGGATGATTTTAAGGAGGCATACTTATTTATAAGTGTATAAATGTTGGCGAATATTACCAATTCTTAAAACACCAACTATAAAATGATTGGCGATATTTTTAAAACAATGTTTTAATTTCTGAGGATTTTATATCGTTTATATAATAATTTGGCGATTTTGAGGGTGGAAAAAATTTACCCCATCAAAATTGGGCGAAATAGGGCTTCAAAAAATTCAAAATGGTGAATCTTTTTTGGGAGAAAAACATGGAAAAATAGCCCACTGGGATAAAATTCGCCCCTAAAATTATCCCTGGAGAATGGTCTAGTGGTCTGCGTAAGGTGTGGTGGATAGAAAATACAACTATGTGTTAAAATACAAAACAAAACTAAAAAAAATGGAAAACTCTTAACGAGCAGTGGCCCGAAAACTCGCATGAGTAGCGGTAGAGGAGTGTGATACAAGCATAGGTCTGTAGACACTTGCATCATCATGTCATGGCTCATAAATCGAGGTGACTTGTGGGAAAAGGTCCTGAAATTAATTTGTTAAACATGAGACGATGGTCTCATCAGGAGATGGAAATTTGAGACTGGAGGTGTGAGAGGTGTCTCGAACCGGTTTCGGGTGACTTTGGATTAGCAGCTGATGGTGTTGCCCCTAACTGGTGCTAAAAAACGTTGAAAAACAAGAAAGGGAAAAAACTACGCTATAAGGGACTCATAGTGGTTATATCAGGCATAGGCTCTCTTGAGGTGGAGCTTGTTGCACAGCTTCTTCAAGAGTCAACCGTCTGAGTCAGCGAAGAGGTATGCCCCCTTGCCGAGACGAAGGTCATTGGCAAGGCGGGATAATGAAATCTGGTCTTTTATGGGAAGAATCGATTCCACACTATGGTTTAAAGGTAATGGGGTAAAACCGAAGGCAGTCTTGCATATATCTCCGTCATCGCATAAGTGGTGCCGAGATAGATCAGGTGGATCTTCCACGGCCGACGAGATGGAAGGGAAACTGGTGCTAGAGATCATGTAAATGGTATTGGTTGTGGTTTTTGTGGCCTTGCCCCCAGTCTCTGTTGGAGGAAGAGGGGCAGGCCTAGAGATAAGAGGAGTCTTTGATGGACCTGGAGGTAGGTGCAACATCATCTCAATTGGCTGGGAATGAGTAAACGCATCTTGGGGCCTCAGAGGTGTGGTAGGTGGTTCAAGGTACAACACAGGATCTCCCAGTGTGAAATCCTATAGATCGTGGGTTGCCAAGATAGACTTACTCACGATATCGGATGGTAGGAAAAGGAAAAGGAAAATGAAAAAGAAAAGGATCGTGTTGAGTGGGAATGAACCCCACTATTTCACTGGTAACTGAGGTTGAGGTTGCGACTGAGGTTGCGGCTATCATTGGGGAAACAATGGAAGGGATAGGTCTGATGGACCATTGGTGATGGTGGAGATAAGCGGGACAGTTGAACTGGACATCATGTAGATAGACATGGTGTCTAAAGAAGGCGGTGGGGGGTGCACTTCTTCGATCAAGGTGATTTCAGACTCAAAGGAATGTTGACGGAGGTCAGCTAGAGCCATTCAAAATTCGGGCAAGTCTTCACAATGGTGAGAGTAATGTCCATACAAACTGCAGTGGGCGCAAGCATGGTTTGTTCTCAATGCCTTGTTTCTCACTATCGACGCGGTTGGGAGTTCAACCACGGGGATGTTTTCATTTGTATCCATGGCATCTAAATGGGCACAGATCATTGGGATTTCAGGGAAACTCTAAGTTGGATGGCCCTGTTGCTCATTGACGACACAAGGTGGGACTTGTTGCGGTTCTGTGGTGGCTTTGGAATTCTTTCCTCTGGACCTTTTTGGGTGGGGCAGTATGGGTGCAGGTGCGGTGGTTAGATTTTGCGGATTGGGTGGAGGGTGACACTCGACCGCGATGGGTTGCACCAAGGTTAAAACAACCTGGGGCATTGCTGGTTGAGCTGGTGGATCAAGATACCATATCGGAATTCCCAATGTAAAGTTGGGTAGGCTTAAGGTGGCCATTATCGGTTTGCTCATGACACCAGGCGGGGGGAAGAGGAAGAGAATCTTATGGACTGGAGATGAGCCCAGATAGCTCCCTATCGGTTGCATATGGGGATGCGGTTGTGGCTGCGGCTACGCAAAATGTTGCTGCTGCATGTGATGTTGTAGCTGCTGTTAGTGTTGCAACTGTAGATGATGTTATGGTTGTGGTTGGGGCTGCAGCCGCGGTTGTTGTTTCGGTGCAGCGGTGCTGGATGAGACCATGCACAAGTCCGCAGTCTCATTTTGTGTCAGTGGCGGTGACACTGAGGGGAAAGGAGCCGTCATGGTGGGATCGCCAAACAACCCAGGGCCCACATTCAACAATGGGTAGGCTGGTGTGTTGTCAACCATAGTGTTGATTGCAGGGATGACATTAGCATGTGTAGTCATCCCTTGTGGCTCAATGGTGGTGATGGTAGGGATAACGTTGGCGGGTGGCATTAACCCTTGTGGATCATGATAAGTGAGTTGATCAACCATCACAATATTCCCTTCATGGGAACATCATGAGATAGAAGATAGTTGATGCTACCGCTCTCATGGCATACATATAACTTCTTCCGAGGAGAAGGTTATAGTCCAGTTGATTGTTGACAACCTCTATGTCGATCAACACTGTCTTCCCGGCTAATGTGATGGGGACATGGGGGAGGATTCCTCGGGCTTTAGTGGGATGGCCATCATAAGACTGTAGAGTTATGGAGGATGGTTAAAGAATTGATGATCCCAGTTTCTGCCAAACCAGGGTAGACATAACGCACGTAGATTCCCCCTCATCTACTATGCACTGGTGCATAACCAAGTTCCAGATAGATACTGGAATTTGGAAGGCGATGGTTGATGGCATGCATGGTTCTCCATTCTCCATGTTGAATGTGATAAACTTGGAGTCGGAGGGGTCTATGGCCCCAAGGGCGGCTAGTAACACTTTCAGCTGCGTTGGGAACGTTTTGAGTACCTCTAGAGCGAACATGGCCATTGGTGTTTGGGCCAAATCATCCACAATGCTATAGCTGACAGCAGCTCTAGCTGTGGCATTTTTGGCCACTTGGCGTATGGGGGGTAGGGGAAAGGGGGTAATTGAAAAGGTATGTTGACCGACTTGGACGTAGATGCCGCTGATGCGTCAGCAGGTTCATTGGTGGTACCGTACTGATTCCGTCTAGTTTGTAAGTTGACCTCTTCAGTCATCATGGCTAGCAGGTGGTGAACACTTGTTTCTACCGTGGGAGGTGCCCCCAGAGCGTTGGGATTGGGTTAGGGAGGGGGTGTAGTTGCCACCAATCCTTGGACTAGTAGTGGGTTTTGAAGCACCATAGGAGGAGGTCCTTGTGGTGCTGGGTTTGGTTGGGCTTGATTTGCAGCGTTGGCAGCTTGTTGAAATTTGTTCTGAATGGCCTGCTTAGCGCGACCCATGAGGGGACACTCGAATGTGTAGTGCCCATAAACATCATAGAGTGTGCACATTTGGTTTGTGCACAATGAGGCGTTACATCTTGGTGCATTCTGTTGTGGGGGGTTTTTGGCGGGTCGATTTGCTGCGGCATTGTTGGGAGGGTTTGGATGTTGACCGCCTCCCTACGGTTGGTTATTGGCTTGGTTCCAAGGCCGATTATTTCTAGCTTATCCTTGTTGATTGTTGGGGGTAGGCTGGTTGGGACGGTTTTGTTGTGCGAACACTTGTCCCAACGGAGCGGGTGGAACGGGGGTGGGGGCTTGAACTGCTTGTACTGGTGGTGCGTAGTAGATTTGTGGGGGTGGCGGTGCTACAAATGTGGACATTTTCTCTGCATATTGCTGTGTTGGCCAAGCCATGGCCTGAGACTGCTGTGGTGGTGAAGGTTGTGCGTAGGAATTTGTTGCTCCGGACTAGGACATCATTCTTGCATAGGCTAGAGCTTGGTTTTGGTAAGCAACACTAGCAGTGTTGCTTGGTTGTGGTGTAAGGACAGGTGGTGTTAGACGGTACTGTGGCTATTGGGAGATTGAGCCTATGATGCTGTCCGCAGCATGGGATGCCCCTGGTGCATCCCAGTAGGAGGTGTTTTGACGGGGGGCATCTAGAATGATGGTGTACAGATATCTAGACTGGGTGCAGATAAGGTCAACCTGTTGGGATTTCAGTATGGCCTCCTCTTCATATTGGGGACGTTCGATGCGACGTCCTTTGCTATGGGCGGGAGCAAGGTCTTGAGGAACCAATCCAAGAAGATCTTGTCGTCAAGTTGGATTTTACATAAGCTGCGACGTAGCCGCCACTCATGGATGTGGTCGGTTATATGTGTTGTAGTGCTTTGGTGACAGGATAACAGGATCTCCACCCCTTCATCATATTTGATAGGGAGTTGGAAATATTGTAGGAACATGAAAGCTAAGGAGTTGAAATATGGATATTTGTCCTATGGTAGCTCAATGTACCATTTGGCCGCAGCACCTGTAAGGGTGCGTTGGAATAGCCTCACCCTGATGGAATCATTTACGATGTTGTTGGACGAGCACTATAGATGGAATGTCATAATATGGTTTTGGGGACATTCCCCTACCTTGCCTTCAAACTTGGGGATGTCTAATGGCAGCTTAGTTGGCATCGGAGGCCAAAAATCTTGATGGCGAATGGGTTTGTTTGTTAATCAAGCCAAATCAGGCAAGTTAAGATGAGCCATGAAAGGCAGATTGGACCCCAGGTTGATGTGAGATGGGGAAGGGATGGTGGTGGGGTTTGCAGGTGCATAATGTACCTGCATAACTGGGGGTATTGGTTGTGCCATTATAGATGGGCCAATGCCCCCAATTGTGGTGGGAGGGACAGTGTGGGTGGAGGGGACATTGCCCCCATGTATGACAATAGGGGTGATGTAAGTCGATGGTCCACTGCCCCCCTGTGTCGCAGGAGAGGCAGTGTGTGTGGAAGGGCCACTACCCCTGTGTGTTGCAAGTGGGACAACTTGGTTGGTCACTATGGGTGGTGGTAGCTGACTGATGATAGTTTGCATGAATATGCTTGGGCCACCTGCAGGGTTGTTGGTGACAGGTTGTGGTGTGGACATGGGTCCACTTGCTATGGTTATGCCGAAAAATGGATCCGAATTTGCACCAGCCGTGGGGCTTGATGGTGTAGTATGGAGG
Organism: Pseudotsuga menziesii; assembly: GCA_001517045.1. Classification (NCBI taxonomy): domain Eukaryota; kingdom Viridiplantae; phylum Streptophyta; class Pinopsida; order Pinales; family Pinaceae; genus Pseudotsuga; species Pseudotsuga menziesii. Next base: position 21,678 of record LPNX010154039.1, read on the forward strand.
TCTATTTCAAGCTTGTATGGGTCTGAATCTGAATCAGAGGCTGTGTGGCCTTCTGATGGTGTGGGAGATCACTGAGAATGGTTTCGACGGTGTCAGTTTAATGTCCCGAATGGTGGTGGTTCACCTCTTAGGTGTGAGGAAGAGAATGGGGGATCAATTGTGTTATATTTTTATCAAACGGATGGGAATGATGTTTGAACCCCAGTTTCAATGGCTTCCTATTGGCTGTAGGTGGTCACTCGGCCACCAAGACTGCTAGAAGACAATGCTTGGATTTTTCCTCATGGGCGTTTCTACTCAATTGGTGGGAATCGTTGCCCATTTCACTTGGCAATTCCTCTTAGCAGCCAGCTACTTTGGGGTTCCTATGGTACTCCTCATAATGAGTTTCTGGGCAGAGCTCAAGTACTTTCCACGGTTGAAGTAGTCAGGGAATTATGTCCTCAAAGACTGCAGATTTTTTGAACTTAGTGTAAATTGATAAATTTTAAGGCTCTCTCAGTGTCATGAACTGAGTTGGGTTGATTTAGTGGCATGGTCTATATGTTTTTGTGTCTTTATAGTATTAGGTGGCTATAAATGGTTTATGAATTCATCATATTGTGGTAGAGTTCATATCATTGTTATGTAAGCAGTGAATAATCAGAAATTTGTAAACAGATACATTTTTAACCCTGAATGTGACAGCCTAACTAGGTGACTACCTTACACCTATATTCCCATTAAGGAAAATTTTAACTAAAAAAGGGCCTCCTAAAAAAAATTAATAAAATAATAGTTAAAATAATAAAATAATATTTATTAATTTTGGAGGAAGAAAAGAAAAAAAAAAAATTTTTGTCTGTATTTTCGACATATCTCCCCGTTTTTTTACTCAAATTTTGATCGGGACAGCTCGTTGGATGCGGAATTAAATTCCACATCCAACGAGTACCCACTCGACATACTTTTGATGGACCCCTCTACCCCAAAAACAAGAAATACCAGAAAAAATGTGATGATGACATCATCATCACGTTTTTTTAGGTATTTCTTGTTTTTGGGGAAGAGGGGTCCATCAAAAGTATGCCGAGTGGGTACTCATTGGATGTGAAATTTAATTCCGCATCCAATGAGCTCTCTTGATAGAAATTTGAGTAAAAACACGGGGAGATATGTCTAAAATACAAACAAAAAATGTAGTTTTTTTAATGATACCCATCCCCAAATTTATATTAAAAGAGTGTTGAGATCTATATGGTATTTTAAATATAAAGTAATTTCATTGGCCAACACATTATGACATGGAATTTTCTTTAGAGTTAAAAGGCCCATTTTGAGTTCAAATTTCCTCTAATGCTCTTAGACCAAGAGAAGGTGCCGGGCTCTCAACACAATGGGACTAAGCCCATCTGTAGATCCACGGGTCACCTCCCGGATGCAAGGTTGGTCAACAGGGAGGACGCTTAGCACCGTGAGATGCCCTCCTTCTCTACCCCCTCTACCTTCTAGGTCATCCATTTTTAATGGTTTAAAACAATATTTAGTGAAGGGCCTAGGACTATATGTAACGTTCCAAGTATGGTGTACAGACCTGAAAACTCTCCAATTCTGTTAATTGTATTAAAATTTCTGAACTTGAAATAGTTTACACAATGACTTCTCTGACTGGGAAAATAAGGGTTTTATTCTGGGAAATTTTGCAGACAAAAGGAGTGAGAAGTGGGAAGCAACAAAATACAATCAGAAATTTAATTTCCTCTCCCCTAACACATTTAGATCTAGTGCCATTTAGGGTTCAGAATCCGCACTGCGGAAACGTACTACCACGCTTCTGGGCAGCCAAACCGTGCAACTAAGGAGAGTAGTTCGGTCTGTTTCAACCAGGGGCTTCTGGAAACTTGCAGAGGTTTATTCCAGCATTAATATAACATAAATAAAGGATTTATATAGTTCATTTATGTTCTCGAAAGTTCTAATAATTTTTGGGTGAATTTGGGATTTTTGGCAGTTTTGGCCAAGGAGAACCCTGCGCAGAGGAGGATGCAAAAGGGTGGTATGAACCAAACAAAAAATGGTTTTGGAGATTTATATGGTAATTTATGCCTGTTACTGACCTACAGGAACTGACAGAGCTCATTTTGAGTTTACAGAACCTATTTTGCATCAATTTCAGTAAAAGTAGTTATTAAAAACTAGTAATCTAGCTAGGGTTTAAAAAAGGCTAATAAATCATCTTAAATTCAATTCTGTGAAACCTGAGATTTATAACAGAGATAATTATGAACTCTATGAACATGAATATTTATTTTAATCCCTTCCCCATTATGAAATATTCATTACAACACACATATTCACTCAATTCCCCCATACACTGATAAAATAGAGTCTTTTAATGGAACTGAGATAATATCCTTCAGGGTCTGAGATATCTCGACCTGATAAATGTCATGTTCAGAATATATTGACAGTACATAACATAAATAACATTATTGACTGACCATTACAAAGAGGCTTTCAAAACAAAGGGGCAGGAGGCCCAGAACATGACTGGCAAAAGAGGATGTGAGCATAGGTGAAGCATGGGCTTCACTGTATCTCAACCTGAACATGTTGGAGGCTGAAAATAACTCTGATCATACTTCAATGGCTGCAATGTAGCGCTCCATACCTGCAATAGAAGAGAAGGGGATGGAAGGAGAGGGGAATGGAAGGCTGGGGCTCATCTCCCAGTAGTCTGAGCCACAACACTCAGAAGTAATGCTCACATGAGCATTCAGCAATCAAATAATCAACAACCAAATAGAAGCAATGGGTTCAAATTCATCTTTTATAGAATTATGGATGACCTGCTGAGTAAGTTGATGCCAATGGTGACATGTGAGAGCAAGTCAACCCCATGGTGACCTAACCCTAGCCACAAAAGCACCCCCTTTGGGAAATTAGGAAAGTAGAACCATGTGGAATTGTTTCCAAGTCCAAATCATCCTTCACAATTAGAAACTGCACCCTCCCTTAGTCAAAAGCTTCCTCTTTTGAGTTATGACAAATTTTTGCTTTTCCTGGGTCATAAGGAAACTTTTTATTTCCTTCAAAAACTTTCCTGCTTTTACCTCTGACTGCTTTTTCTGCTTTTAGGAAACTTCCCTTTATTCTCCTACTTGCTTTTTTCATGGACTTTCTTATTTTTACCAAGGCAAGTTAACTATCTTTCCCCAATGTTCCCTCCTGACATGGCAGCCTTAATTCCACATCATTATTGTGCATAATAAGTAAAATTGCTGAAATAAAATTAAATACATGCCTTAGAACAATTATTAGCAATATTTTTCCTAGGAATAATAATTAATGTCAATTTCAGCCCCTAGGAATTTCATCATGGTCAACACTTTTAATGTCCCAAAATATGGGGACATGACAGTCCTCCCCTCCCAAATCTGCTTGTCCTCAACCAGAAGCACTCCAGAGTGCTGCAAATTTGTTCATCATGTAGGAGAACTGGAGCATGAATCCATTGTTCAAAAAGGTTTACTTTCTCAATGAAGCCATCGTGTAAAGTTTCTCCAAAACAAGCAATTCCAGGGTCCCATTGCTTGCATTGCACCCCCTTTAGTGAGAATGCCTTCCCACACAACTTATCAAGCCAATTTATGCCTGGATCCCATTTCCTCATCTGTAAGTATCCAAACATTAGAATCCACCATACAAATTTATCATCACATGAAATGACATTCATGCTTTGGAAATCATACCACTGCACCGAAAACTGAAAATTCTCATTGCAAAGTTGGAAATCTGTCAGATTTCCCCACCCAGCATAAAGTTCCTTATGTGCTTGATGCACATCAGCATTGAATCTCACAATGATGTTGCTGCAAAGACATAGGTGTGAGTCCCATGTCCAACCCCAATGAGTATAGGAATCATCCAACCAACAAGGATGCCCAAATTGCTCACAATAAGATGATGCATCACAATCATCTCCAAAAATGCAAGCAGAAAAAACAAATAAGTGTCCCCTCATTCCACCTGATAAGGGACTGAAAATCCCACTAAAATTTCCATGCGAACACTTCCAATGGCTCAACTCTCTCCCACTGGTCAAATAATGCAAGCATCTATCCAACTGTGTCCAAGATATTTTCCTCAACAACTTCTCTTGGCAGTTTTCTTGCTTATTTGTCTTCCACTGATCATGTGCAGAAATTTTTCTGTAAGAAGACTCCATGTGTTTCATGTAATATTCCACCCAATCCACATGTTTTTGAATGGCATCAAGTGACAGCCATATGTGCCTATGTGTCTTACAGGAGGGTGATGGTGCATTCCACAAGTCATCATGAACACCTAGGAAAGCCTCCAGCTCTTCCTGTTGCACCAACAAGGAAAATTCCTTCTCCCAATTTTCATTCTCACTTGATGAGGATAAAATAAAAGTGTGGGTAGAAACTTGGATCAGAACCCTACAATACTCATCCACCCAAATTATGGCTTCCCAATCTTCATCCTCAACTGACCCTCCCATTGGGAAGAGACTCTTTCTAGGAAACAATTCCAGTTTTTTTTCTGGAAAAGGCCAAGTGCTTGGTTCTCATCAAAATTGTCTACATAGTCCTCAAGCACAAAAAAAATAGAATTCACCTCATGTGCATGTGTATGGAAGGTATCCAATGGCTACAAATTAAATCTTTGTTGCTGTTCACATGTCAAGACAATGTCAGTCACAACAAAAAATTTATTGCAGAAGTAAAATTCTTTACCTCCCAAGATCTTCATTCCAAAGATGTTTCTATCCACCCAATCAATGGATGAATATAGACTTTTATTTTCTGATCCATATGGAATTTTATCAGCCATTTTTATTAAGGATAAGAACACTTCATCCTTCCTCTCATTCTCAATGAGTGCTTGGCCCAGATTTTCTTCCTCATAGATTTTCACAAGCACATGCAAATCTGCTCTTCCCTCATGGCTGTCCTCCACATGAGGTTCCTCCATTATACCCAAAACATTTCCTTCCATGAATCATGAAAGGTGTGACACCTTCAACTCCTTCTGAAGTTGAAAGATCTATAACTTTGAATCTTGAAGGGATCTTTGTGTGCTCTTCAATAAGTTATTGGTGATCTCCAACTTATTAGTGATATTTTCTGATTTTTCTTCTTCCTTCTTGAGTGCACTATGGTACATTTCAGCCACCATGAGGAGATATTCTCTATCATATAATAAGTTCATATATCTCTCCTTCATCTTGGCCATTCCTTCTTTCAGTGCTATGCACTCCTCCAGAAAGGCTTCTCCTTCCATATCTCCACCAGAAGCTTGCCAACAACATCTTGCCACCAAGGCATTGATCTCAACAAAGTTTTTCATGGCTTCCCTAAGATTCTTTCTATCCTCCTTTAGTGATCCACTCAAATGATGTGTCTCACCAATAATATCCTCCATCAAGTTTTCTTCTTCTAATATGTGACATATATGCCCATTTTTCTTGTGGCATGAATCCACCACATAAAACTCGCCCTCAACATATAGGCCAGCCTTTGAATTTTATGCACACTCACTTCCATGATGTGAAGTGGAGGGTATCTCTGAATGTTGGAATTCCATGTGATCTGTATGAAAATCAGAAAGCATCTCATGCCTTGGAATTTCAGCTTCATCATGTTGCAAGAGAGTCCAACATTTTGAACTGTGTCCCTCCCTTTGCATCAGATTTTTTTTCCTCAAATTTCCTAGTTCATATCTAGCTGGTGGGGGCTTGCCTTCCACTTCATTATGCAATTCAAATGATGAATTCAGGTCTGATATTTCTTGTTCTTTTGGATCTGATCCAAAATATTCGTTCACCATATTATTACCATTGACAATATCACCCTTCTTTTCACTGATTGTGTGATCACCAACAGGAAAACTGGGAGTGAATTTATCTCCCTCACAAGTGGCCTTCCTTTTGCAGTCGTCAGATGCAAGTGAAGACCTTTTATATTTACATGGATCATATGGTTGCAGGTGTACACAGACTCTACAAAAATCAGAACTTTTATTATCCATGTTCTTAGCATTACCATCTTCCTGTACAGATACTATGGTGGCCTGCTCTTCCACCAAAATCTTTGCTTCACACCCAAGCGGCGTGGCCTTGTTTTCATATTCATTATGTGGCTCAGGAGGTGACTGTAAATCTGATATGTATACCTCTTTTGGAGCTGATACAAAATATGTCTCACTATCCATACATGAGCCAAAATCTTGAGCAGTGATTTGGAGATCACCCACCAAGAAACTTGAAGTGCATTCCTCTTCAACTTCTTCTCTTATGCAACCACCTTGTGGTGATTTGCACTTCACCTCCTAGATATCTGTGTCCACTTCATTTGTATTCTCCTCCAAGAAACTTGTGACTTTTTCATCTATAGTGGTACTCATGTCACAATATTTATAATTTCTTCTTGAAGGAAAACCAAACAAACTCTTAAGTCCTGAACATGTTGATGGCTTGGAGGAATATTCACCTTTGGTTATGTCTTCTTCTTCTTTTCTCAGAGAGTTGGAACAAATTGGTTCCTCTTTGGATAGCTTGCTGCTCTTGAAATAATTCTCATAATCGAGCTTGGAACGAAATCCATACTCGAAATAAATATAATCTTCAAAAGAAAGGTTTGCACAAATATTCCTACCCAACGCTAGATAGCCCTCATAGCAGTGAGACATGTTCTCACATGCTTCAATAATCTCTGTCAAGTTTTTCTTAACCATCAAAAAATCAGATCTGATCTCTTCCCCATCTGCTGTCACATAGTTTTCATCATATTCATGTTTTAGTATTCCTCCATCAACATAGAGGATTTCTTCTTCTTCATATCTTCTGTAGTATTCTTCATACTGCTCATAATAGTCATCCCCATAGTATGACATGGCTGCAAATTTATTCAGTGAGATATTTCTTTCCACAGGATGATCCAAGGAAAGAGCTCCGATACCACTATAATGTTCCAAGTCTGGTGTAGAGACCTGAAAACTCTCCAATTCTGTTTATTGTATTAAATTTCTGAACTTGAAATAGTTTACACAATGACTTCTCTGACTGGGAAAATAAGGGGTTTATTCTGGGAAATTTTGCAGACAAAAGGAGTGACCAGTGAGAAGCAACCAAATACAATCAGAAATTGAATTTCCTCTCCCCTAACACATTTAGATCTGGTGCCATTTAGGGTTCAGAATCCGCACTGCGGAAACGTACTACCACGCTTCTGGGCAGCCAAACCATGCAACTAAGGAGAGTAGTTCGGTCTGTTTCAACCAGGGGATTATTGAAACTTGCAGAGGTTTATTCCAGCATTAATATAACATAAATAAAGGATTTATACAGTTCATTGATGTTCTGGAAAGTTCTAATAAGTTTCGGGTGAATTTGGGATTTTTGGCAGTTTTGGCCAAGGAGAACCCTGCACAGAGGAGGATGCAAAAGGGTGGTATGGCCCAAACAAAAAATGGTTCTGGAGATTTATATGGGAATTTATGCCTGTTATTTACCTACAAGAACTGACAGAGCTCAGTTTGATTTTACAGAACCTATTTTGCATCAATTTCAGTAAAACTAGTAATCTAGCTAGGGTCTTAAAAAGGCTAATAAATCATCTTAAATTCAATTCGGTGAAACCTGAGATTTATAACAGAGATAATTATGAAATATTTGAACATGAATATTTATTTGAATCCCTTCCCCATTATGAAATATTCATTACAACACACATATTCACTCAATTCCCCCATACACTGATAAAATAGAGTCTTTTAATGGAACTAAGATAATATCCTTTAGGGTCTGAGATATCTTGACCTGATAAATGTAGTGTTTAGAATATATTGACAGTACATAACATAAATAACATTATTGACTGACCATTACAAAGAGGATTTCAAAATAAAGGGGCAGGAGGCCCAGAACATGATTGGCAAAAGAGGCTGTGAGCATAGGTGAAGCATGGGATTCACTGTATCTCGACCTGAACGTGTTGGAGGCTGAAAATAACTTGATCATACTTCAATGGCTGCAATGTAGCACTCCATACCTACAATAGAAGAGAAGGGGATGGAAGGAGAGGGGAATGGAAGGCTGGGGCTCATTTCCCAATAGTCTGAGGCACAACACTCAGAAGTAATGCTCACATAAGCATTCAACAATCAAATAATCAACAACCAAAACGAAGCAATGGGTTCAAATTCATCTTTTATAGAATTATGGATGACCTGCTGAGTAAGTTGATGCCAACGGTGACCTGTGAGAGCAAGTCAACCCCATGGTGACCTAACCCTAGCCACAAAACTGCCTCCTTTGGGAAATTAGGAAAGTAGGACCATGTGCAATTGTTTCCAAGTCCAAATAATCCTTCACAATTAGAAACTGCACCCTCCCTTAGTCAAAATATGCCTCTTTTGAGTTATGACAACTTTTTGCTTTTCCTAGGTCATAAGGAAACTTTTTCTTTCCTTCAAAAACTTTCCTGCTTTTACCTCTGACTGCTTTTTCTGCTTTTAGGAAACTTCCCTTTATTCTCCTACTTGCTTCTGTCATGGACTTTCTTATTTTTACCAAGGCAAGTTAACTAACTTTCCCCAATGTTCCCTCCTGACATGGAAGCCTTAATTCCACATCATTATTGTGCATAATAAATAAAATTGCTGAAATAAAATTAAATACATGCCTTAGAACAATTATTAGCAATATTTTTCCTAGGAATAATAATTAATGTCAATTTCAGCCCCTAGGAATTTCATCATGGTCAACACTTTTAATGTCCCAAAATATGGGGACATGACACTATACGAGCTATGCCCTTCGTCATATCCCATAATACCCCGAAGGGTGATGACTGGGTAGAGGAGGAAGGGTAAGCAAGAATTGATTTTAAGTCCATTTTAGTTAAACTATATTCATTAACCCATTGACTATTTAATTTACACTTTGTTATGTAAATGAAATTGCAATAAAATGAAACAGAAACAAAAATTAAATGGTTCAGATGGACAGAGGTGGCTGAGCCGCACTGATAGTCCCAATAAAAGCAAACAGTGAAGCCCAAAAATGGGTCGTGCACTTGAAAACGTCATGTTTTTGCGAAGTGGATTTTGATCAAACCGTGAGGAATTACCTCAACAGTTGAAAAACCACTTCGAAAACGGTCCCTTTTACCCTTAACCATGGGCATATTCACAAATGGCTCAACTATTTGGGCAGGAAACGAGCCTGAACATAGGTGAATTTTCAGAAATTCGGTTCGGTCATTTTTGTGCATTTGAGTGATTTGCAAATCATAGAATGGCCAACAGTAACTGGTACTGTGGCCAACTGGGCTTAGATTGGCCTTGAGGAGGCTCAACAATAACTGAAAATGTAAATAAACAACAATGTAAGCTACATTTAACATAAAAATTAACCTAGGGAAAAAAACTGAACAATAAACTAAAACTTTGAAAACTAACCCAGGGATCCTGTGGGATCGACCTGGTATGGTTTCCATTTTTGTAGCAGGGATTTATCCTTGCTATAGTGGCAAGAATGGCTCCCTTTTGTCTATAGGATAGAAGGGTAGGTTTCTACATGTGAAAATGATGAAAAGAAAGTGGAATGGACAGAAAGCAAAGAACAAGAAAGAATGGTCGTGAGCCCATCTGCAAACAAGGTTAGGGCTTCGCCTTGGCTACCTGCAAACAACTAATGAATAGAAATAAACCTGCAAAACATGTCAATAAACAAACCTGCAAACAAACATGGGTCAGAAATCAACTAAACTACTAAAGAAAAGTGCATAAACAAGATAATATTATACCTCTCCTTTGGTGAAATGGGCCACCATGCCCTGGCTGGAAGGAAGCACCTCTCTATCTCACTCAGCAATGGAGGGGGAGTTATGGCTCAATGGGGAATGTGAGTAGAAGAGAGGGGGATGTGGGTGGCTTGAGAGGTAAAGAGGTCTCAAGGCATCCATGGGCAGCATAACAGTATGCAAGAGAGGAGTGTTTTGAGAGTGACCCCCCACCCTCCTTTTATAGCTTTTTTTGGGGTTTTAGGGTTTTAAGCCCTTGGTCTGGATTTTAGCCCCTTTTTTGGGCTTTTAGCCCCTTCCACCCTAACTTTAGCTCCTTTTAGGGTTTTAGGGTCCTTTGAGGGGTTTTATCCCCTTTTTGGAGGCTTTAACCCCTAAGAGAGTTATTTAGGCTCCTTTTTGGTGTTTTTAAGCCCTTTTCTTCATCCTTGAGCCTTTTTTAGGGTGTGGGGGTCTAATGGAGAGTCGTGAATGGGTGTCCTTAGGTGGTGTAGGCCATGTAGAGCTGAGTGAGGGACTTTTTGTGTTAACACACCAAACATGAAAAAATATCCGAAAGTAGACTTCCAGTTAATAGAATCACCCGCCTAATCAGAATCTGTGTATCCAACCAGCTCTAGCTCGAAGTTTGCAGCATAGTGAATGTCGTAGGTCCTCGTTCCATGAATATACTGGAGGATCCTATTGGCTACCTTCCAATGAATATCATGAGGCTGCTGCATATATCTTGATACAACATTCATGGCATAACATATACCAGGTTGAGAATGTGTCAAGTACAACAAGCTACCAATCAGCTGTCGATAGATAGTGCAGTCCATGGGGGTGTGCTTTTTCCTTCTTCAAGGATGATCCCTGAAATGAAAGGGAATGGTGCAGGCCTACATTCAGCCATGTTAAACTTGACTAACAGGTATGATATGTATTTGGACTCAGTGATCATAATCCCATCAGAATTTTGCTCAATTTCAAGCCCCAAAAATTGTTTTAGGAGCCCCAAATCACTCATTTCAAAGGCATTGTGGAGAGCAGTTTTGACACCTGAAATGGAAGCAACCGTGCTACCTGTGATCATTAAGTCATCAAAATATAAAAAAATAATAATTAAATGACCATCATACCTCTATAAATACACATTAGGATCTGATCTACACCTTTGGAAGTTTTGCGAGAGAAGGAAGACATCCATCTTGGAATACCACTCTCTTGGGGCCTATTTTAACCCATATAGTGACTTCTTTAGCTTGCAAACCAAATATGGATCAATGATGTAGCCCTCAGAATACTTCATGTATATCTCCTCATGAAGATCTCCATGCAGAAAAGCTGACTTAACATCCATATGATGCACTTCCTGTTAAATTTTCATATGCTTAACTAAGACATCAGTATATCATTTCATTTTTCATAATAAAAGCATATAAAATAGGATCACTGAAAGAAACAGCATCACAATAACAACAAAGATTTATCCTGGGAAAACCCTAAAGGGAAAAACCCAGCAAAATCTTCCTCAATATAGATGCCCCAAAAAGGGAAAAAGGTAAAACCAACAAGGAGATTAAAAATTTGATTCTCCTCCTTCTCCAGCAACTCCTCTCCTCCACAAGTGCGCTATTCCAAGTGAGTGTGTATGTCACAAGTGAGGAGCACTACACCTCTATTTATATTCATCCGTTCACTTAAAGTTTACTCAATTAACATGTCGGCTTAAGTTAACTCATGTAGGCTTGAGTTACACATGTAGGCTCAAGTAACCATATTGGGGTGCTGATGACCCACCTTTACAATTTGAGGGGACTACCTCATGACTCTTATTAGTTCTTCCGATTAGGAGCATTGGGGTACAATGAAATACAAATGGTTCTCCTGGTTGGACCATCGGGGACCACAAAAGATACAAAAAGAATATTCTTCAAAGTTACAATATTTCAACACTCCCCCTTAACGAGAAGGGTATTCTACATCAACAACAACAAGAGCAGAGATGGGGGACATCATCAACATCAGCAGGGTAACACATCTATAAATCATTGGAAGCTTTTCAACATCATGTAGTCTTCATCTTCAATCTTCAATCTTCATCATCAGCAACATCTTCAGTCTTTGATCAACAACATGTTCAGCATTTTGATCTTTCAATTAGCAATGACATCTTCAGCACTTGGATCTTTCGATCATCAACATCTTTAGCACTTTGACTGTCCGATCAGCAACAACATCTTCAGCATTTTGAACTTTCGATCAGCAACATCTTCAGCACTTTGATTTTTCGATCAGCAACAACATCTTCAGCATCTTGTCCTTTTGATCACCAGCATCTTCAGCATTTTGACTTTTCGATCAACAACAACATCTTCAGCACCTTGACCTTTCGATCAGCAGTAACATCTTCATTACTTTGACCTCTCGATTAGTAGTAACATCATCATCATCATATTCTGATTTGTCGATCATAATCATCATCACATTCTGATCTTTCGATCAGAAACATCATCAACATAGAAACATCATCAACATACTCTGATCTTTCGATCAGAAACATCATCATCATACTCTGATCTTTCAATCAGAAACATCATAATCATAGTGCATCATCATCATACTCTGATCTTTTAGATCAGTACGTCATCATCATCATACTCTGATCTTTCGATCAGTACGGCATCATCATCATCAGCAACAACCTGCAATCCACAACTCAAAGACAAAAATTCTTTGGATCACTTTTGGACTTAAAGTCCAGGGATGATACAATCCCACCACATTCTCGACAACTGAAGTTACCGGATTAATTACGGGAGAATCAGTCCCTATCACTTTAGGACTAAGTCCAAGGACGATGCAATCCTACCACATTCTCGACGACCGAAGTCACCGGATACAATTACGGGATAATCACTCCCTATCACTTTAGGACTTGAGTCCAAGGATGATGCAATCTTGCCACATTCTCGACGATCGAAGTCACTGGATACAATTATGGGATAATCACTCCCTATCACTTTAGGACTTGAGTCCAAGGATGATGCAATCCTACCACATTCTCGA